>CABHPR010144434.1:0-14383 GCA_902168415.1 Peromyscus melanophrys | reverse complement strand
ATCTATCTATCTATCTATCTATCTATCTATCTATCTATCTATCTATCTATCTATCTATTATCTATCTACCTATCTATCATGATGTACTACTTTTATGACTCAAAGAGAAAAAGAATTAACATTTATTGAGTACTTCTTATATTCCAGGCCTAATTGTACTGCATTTTACCCACTTTCTCAGCATTCTTGGGGTTGATTATTTCAATGGTTCATATAAATACATAGAGACTCAACATATTAGTAGTAATGTAGTAGTAAAGAACAAAGCTAGGACTTGAGTCTGAATCTATGAATCTATCTTCCTTCAAATCTCCTAATCTACAGCAGGCTAGTTACTCCCACTCACTTGCCCGTCTTTATTTTCTTTTATGTTCCATGGAATGTAGATTGCTACTGTTTCCTTAGAAAATTAGAACTCATCCTCCTTGGTGGGTACATGGAGCGCCTACCAAGAGTGCTATTGCTTCTTCTATGGGTCATGCTGCTCTGCTCAGCAATATCTTGACATAAAATTTGGCTCTCCATGGATCCCCATGAACTCTCCTTAGATAGATTCTGTAGTCCATGTGGATGGTGACCACACTGTATACAGGAGAGTCTCTTGTGGAGAAAAGCAACTTGTCAGAATCCTTGGCACATATATTCGCTGTTTACTGCTTTGTAATAATACCATGGACTTGGCACTTACAGCAACATGGGCATGTTACAGCGGTGTCCACGGAGCTGTATTCTGGGCACAGCATGGCTGGCTTCCCTGCTCAGATGGGAGGGCACGACACAAGGACATGGGTAACGGGGGTCGAACTGTGGAGACCATTTCATAGTCCAGCTGACACATTCTTGCTTTTAGATATCAACACAAGCTCTATAGTTCTCTGGAGAATTCCATTTCAGCATCCCTTTTATCATGGGAATACTTCTGACTTTTCTTTTTTACCTCTTTGTGGTTTATCTTCCTCTAGTATTAAATGTGATATTCTTGTGTGAGTTTCCAGCACATCCCAAACTCTGTGATATTACTTTATTACTACTAGTTTATCATATGTTCACACATACAATATACATTGAGATAAATACCTGTATACATATACATATACATCTGGACACACATTGAGCACATCGCTTACCACATTCCACAGATCTTCTCAATGAGTGGTGACCTATCACATGGTCACTTCTGACACCTGTCTGTGGCATAGTACTACTGCTCATATATTTCTTCCCAAATTTGGATTCCTTTATTCCTATAAATATTAAAGGAAAGAAATTTTTTTTGTTCACCATGACCTTTCTAGTCTTGAAAGCTTACTTCTATGCTTTAAAGAATTCACATCACCATTATACCTCTTGCAGGAACTTTGGCCAATTTCTTCATTATACCCTGCAAGAAATAGCCTGTGGTCAAGTTAATTCAAGAGAGAATGCACGAAGTCAAAAGCGCTGGCAGGCAGGAATGACAGTATTGACCCAAGTCTCTGCTGCTCTCAGCCAAGTGGACCACTTATGTCGTAAAGAAAATCAGCGCGGCTGGAATCTCAGCTGTTAGGACTCGGGTTGCTATTTGCCTTTTTGGACTCTTGTCTCCCATTGAATACATTTTATTTTATTACAGGAAAAATAATTTAAGACTTTGGCAAAAAACAGTTCAATAATTCAGAGACTAGTGATTATTTTCAAATTTGTAGCAGGATGAAATATTCATAAGATGTAGATCCGTAGGTACATTTGTTGGGTGGGAAATGTGGAGACAGCCAATGCTTCATCAGAGTGTGGTTGACACAGCTTGAAGTCAGGCAATCTCGAGCTTGGAACTCAAGGAAGGAAAGCTCTCTGCACTTTGGCCTTCAAATGCGTTCTTTCCCATCTAGACCTTGGTGCTTCTCACTTGGCGTGGCATCACTGACGACAGCTGGGAGTCAAACACACCTTTGTCTTCTAAGGTGTTACTTGTATCCCATTACGTAAATTTTTAATGATACTTTCAATTATGGGCCAAACTACATTTGACAGAATGCACCCTTACCTAATACCAGCACTTAGGCTGCACTGTGCTTTTAGACAGCAATTAGACTCCACAGTGCCGCCACGATATTTCAGCGCATGCTTTAGGGTTAATCTTAAGCATCTCATTACAATAGGTTCTGATATTTCCCAACCACAGATGTGACAGTTTTGCACTAGAGAGATTGAGGAGGAGCACCAGACAACTCACTTACTTTGCCTTTTGGGACTTGTCACTCCTTGGAACTAGTTTGTGGGACCTTTTTAGACCCCAGTTTTGCCTGATGGTGCAGCATGGAAGAGGGGTGCAGCTATTCTATGCGGAATCATGAGGACAAAAGATGCTAATATGGTGTCCTCTGTAAACATTAGTTGAAACAGAAGACTTTTTAGAAGTTTCTAGAAGCTAGAGGGCATGACTCATTGTCTTAGATCATATTTTGCCTCATCCATGAACAAATTTGAATGCTCCCAACAGTGTACAAGCTTCTTGTAGATGTATAGTGGCTGTCACCTTTGGCTTGAGTGGGTTCATTGTACATAAGCTAGCTAAGACTTGAGCAATCATTGAGGAAATGGATACAAGCACTCTTGGAATCAACAGGAACAGCACTGGGGCACTCATTATTCTGGTTGACGTTCTGCAGTTTCCAACTTGGGGTTTGTTTTTCCTGAAAGGGACTCTAGGTGAAAGTTTATGTTTTAATGGTTGGTCCCATTAGAGGTTGGGTCTCGATGACAAAGAAACTGAGAGGCTTCAGGGTCCAGACTGAAGGTACACACCCTTCTGGATTGAGGAGGGAAATAATTGTAATCTTTATTCCTGAACTTGAGTGATTCAAGTACACAAGGCAGTAAGTGCTGTGGAAAGAGCACACTTTTCTGTAGTAAATCACATTGCCTGCTTTTACAATAGTCAAGTCTGTCTTGGAGGCTGGTCCTGACTTCTCTATGAGGAGCACGCCCTGTGGAACTGGGGTGGGGGAGTCAGTGGAATTCGAAGACTAGTCACTAGTGTTGATTATATTTGTCTCCAGAATCTAGGTGTGCTTTCTGTTGTGTTCTTCCCCTAGGAACTGAGTTTTGTGCTGGAAATAATGGTCCTGACCCTCAGGTAGTATGGATTCTATATTTCTGTTTTCCCAAACAAGGTGCTTTCTATCTTGACTTGATAATTAGCCGTGTTTCCATATGTTTCTGCCTTCCCATTGGCCTGCTTTTACATCATGGGATATGCCAGCATTCTCTCTGCCTCAGGTATTTTACATATCCTATTTCTCACACCTGGAATACGTATGTTCCCTTTGTGCCAAGTTAATTCACATTTAAAACTTACCTCAAGGTACTTTTCAGTGAGTATCACAGGAAACCCTTTAATTTGCACAGAGCTGGCTAGTGTTTGTCAACTAGACACAAACCTAGACATACCTCTTTTTTTCCCAACGTAATATTTTTATTAATTATTTCGGAATTTTGTACAATGCACCCAATCACACCAGCTTCCCATTCCTCCCAGGTCCACACTCCCACCCTTGTGCCTCTGCCCCCCAAATAACACCAAGTCCAATTTGTGTTGCCCATGTACTCATTGAAGCGTTATCAGACTCCCAGTGGCTGGCCCCTTAAAGAAAACTGAGTCCTTCTCCACCCTCCCACACCCCACCAGAAGCCATCAACTGTGAAGAGCTTCACTTCAACATCTTAATCACAGTTTTCAAGGACTCTCTTCAATAGCTTCCTGTCTGGACTGTTGTTTTTTGGGGGGAAGGGGTAGCGAGGTGGAGAGGTTGTCACAGAAGCCTTCAATGTCTCTCATTCTCCGTTATGAGTCTGTAGTCATCGACACCACTGAAAAAGAAGCTTCCTTTCCCATAGCAGCCTGTAGCAGCAGAGATCACGGACATCAATACAGCCTGCAGCAGCAGCACGGACCATGGAGAGTCTTTCTATGACAGTTGATCCAGAAAATGAACGTTCTTCATCTCGGATATGTTTTTGTTCAAAGGCAGCGTGTCTGGGGGCAGGACCTGTTTAAGCTCCAGGCTACAATATGCCACCCTGATGCCAGCATCCCAGGCATGCCCACCATGCTTGGGGCTCTCAGGCAGCACTGAGGCCTGGTGTTCTCCACCCTCGAGCAAGGTAAGCAGCATGGACAGCAGGAGCAGTAGCTCCACTGAGGGTCGGTCAAGGGGCAGCACTATCCAAGCCGATGTTATAGAGTGAGGTGGGCTGTATTAGTCAATGGAATGCTTCTTTGTCCAGTTTGATAAGCTTCTAAAGATTAGCCATGATGCTTTAGCTGTTTGTGACTTCAACTGTCACTGATGCTCGGGTCTCCCACAGCTCTATCCTGAAACTCTCCCCTGAGCCATAGATCCACTTAATAAACTTCTTATGGGCATCTTCATCTGAACATAAGATTCCTCTCAACGGGAAGTTATTCAAATTGGAATTCATGATGACCAATGCTCCTTCTTTCCCAGGGATTGCCTCTTCTCTTCATATATTGTTTTGATTAATAACCTCATTCTCCCCCCCCCCCCAACCCTCCCCGGTCGATGGTGGAGGGACACGCCTGTGATCCTTAGACTTCCCATGTCCACTTTCAATTCCATTCATGCCATGGTTTATTTAAGTTCATTGACCTCAAAAGTGAGCTTCTCAGATATGAAGGGATGCTTTCCCATCAAGAATAGTAAGTGACAGCATTTCCCAGAACTCAAGGTCCCGAGAAATGAAGGAGTTGCGGCCACCTCTTTCCCCTCACGCCCTGATGTAATCAGTGAGTCCTGCCCATGCTACCCGTTAAGTGTCTGTCAGGAGCCCCTGTCCTCTCCACTGCCTGCTGACACCCTTATGAACTCAACCAGGACCACTGCAGAGACTCCTAGCTGCTTTCTCCATGGCCAGTCTTGCTTCTCTCCGGTCCAGTCCAAGTCGGTCCTCAGTGTAACAGGAATACTTTCTGAAGAGTTGTCTGGTCTTGGTGGTGCCTGAGTTCAAATCTTTGGGGACTCCCTCAAGGGAGTTAGTTCCTCCTCCACATTCTTCATGATCTTCTTCATTTGTATTTCTGACCTCAGGTCCCAGCACGCCCTTCTCTGAACTTGACACATGGCACTATTTACACGCAGTGTGTATTCTTTACTATCTCTTCATGTTTCCATGTAGAGTCCTCTCTGCCAGAATTACCTTTCCTCCGTTACTCCTCATATTTCATTGTGTGTGTGTACATGTGTGCACCTAAGTGTGCTGGTGTGTGTGCACATGCACGTTCAGAGGTTTGGAGTAGTATATACAACCTTACCAACATTTTTGTTACATGTATTCATTACATTTACTTATGTACGCATGTGTGTATGGAGTGTGCACAGCATGGCACACTCATGGAAGTCAGAGGATGACTTGTGGGAGTTGTTTATCTTCTTCTACCATGTGGGTTCTGGGGAGGGAATTCACGTTGCCAGATCAGGTTTGGTGCTAAGTGCCTTTACCGGCTGAGCTGTGTACAAGGCTCTGTTCTTTGTTTTCTTAATGACTGTGGTTCTGACACTTGCACATATATGTGGGGACCAAAGGTCAATGTCAGATTCTTTCTCTACTGCTCTCCACTTTATTTTTTGAGACGGTATCTCTCCTTGGAGCTGAAATTTACAAATGGGCTAGAGTAGCTGGCCAGTGAGCCCCAAGGGTCTGCCTACCCACTACCCATGGCTCTGGTTAGGCATATTCTCCTCTGTGCCCAGATTCTACACGGGTTCTGGAGATCTGAACTCAAGTCCTCATGCTTGCGAAGCAAGCTCTTTACCCACTGAGCCTCGATCCAGCCTGATAATTCCTCCTATTTTAGACAAAGCTTAATATAAAATCCACTGTCCTCTGTGCAGCGTTTCCTACCCCCCCGCCCCCGCTTTCTCTGGCACCCTCTCTGCTCATCTGTGTTAGCCCCTCTACAAGCTGCAGTGTTATAATTGTCCATTGACTTCTCTCTTCTGCATTTCTTGAGGTCAGTGGCTGTGTCTTATTTGTCCCCAGCTCCTAGCACAGTCCCTGAAACCAGTAGGTATTCTAAAAAACATCTGTTGATACATAAATGAATGAAAATGCAGCCAATCAAACTTTCCAAGTGGGTAAGTCTTTGATGGCTGTTAGCAGTTTAAAAACACTCTCCGAGGTACTGGAGTAGGGGATTACACAAACTCAGGGTTTTATAGCCACAGATCTATTAGAATGTCTGCTCTGAAGGGGCTTACATAAAATAATGTTCAAGTACACATTTGATTGAGTATTGCTAATTCATCATAATGGCAGTATGATTCTAATTTGAATTAAAATAGAACTTAGAACAGCTGTAAAAGAGAAGAAGAGGTAATTTCCAATTATTTTGTTTAGAGTAGAAAAAGTGTGCTTGGATCTTTTCTTTTAGCTGAGAAGTTGGATGCTAAAACATTTAATTGGGACAGGCAGGAAGTATCTCATCTGGTACAAGGAGGAGCTACATATTTGTAGGTAGATTTTGATGTTGACCCAGAAACCGAGCTGGATATTCATTCTCATAGCTATGTTTGAGATTTTGATGGAGATTTTAACACTGGTTGTCTTGATGGAGACGTTTGTTGGATAAAACTCTATGCAATTCTGCTTTAGTTAGGCTGAGTTCAGAAGTGGGTCCCTTCCTTTGTGGTCTAAGATCTACCACACAGTTCATTCTCTGATGTTGCTTTGTGCGTCAAGTATCAAATCAAACTGGACAGCCCACATCTAAACCAAAGACTATTCTCTTCAGACACGAACAAGAGGGTGATATTTTAAAAATTCTGGGGGATATTTTACATTTTACTAAGGATACATAAAAACTGAACATCTCTGAGGCAGTTATAATTCTGAAGTGGGAGTGGGAGGCAGCAATAACTGCTATCTCTGAGACAGTTGACGGCACTATCTTGGAATTCCCTATCCTCAAATTCATATTGAACTTGGATTTTGGAGGATCAAAATGTCTTAATAAGAGAACAGTTTTCTCTGGCTGAGGTCCCTCTGATGAACATCCATACTTTAATTCCACACACACTTCTTACTACTTTTAGGTACTCAGCCAAGAGCATGAATACAAGACCCTCCATACCCGGCAGTTAGAGATAAGAGGAGCTTCTCTATGTGTGGTGTGATCCGGCGAGAAGAGGATCTAGAAACTCCAGCCACAGGGATTCTCCTGCCTAGCAACCACAATGGAAACCAGTATTTCTTTTGTGTGCATTTGAGTTTTGTTTTCCTCAAGGATAAGACCATGTAAGGACTCATAGTTGAATCTTTCAAAGGGAAGTTGCTTTTGTGTGCAGCTGGAGAGTAGCCGGAGATGCTCCTATTGTCATGGAGTTTAGATGTTAACTTTCCGGAGTTTCACACAATTAGACATGGTATATGAGGTGCATTGTTTAACTCTAGAGGCTTTTTAATTAATTAAAAATTTTGTGTTGCTAAGGATTGAATCCAGGGCTTCACACATGCCAGGCATATGTTCTACAACTGAGCTATGGTTCAGGCCTGGGGACATTTTTTTTGTGTAATTTATTTATTATTTTATGTTTTAGTCCAACTATATACTGTATATTGAACATATTCCTGTTCACGCTCCCTTCTCTTTCTCCCCTTCCTGACCATTAGTACTGTTGTCCCCTAGATAGTCTTAATTTTCATGTCATATGTGCATGCATTGTTTTATATATCTACACAAAATCTAGACTCCCAGATGAGAGCAATCATGATATTTATGTTTCTTAGTCTGGCTTATTTCATTGATGATGGTTATCTCCAGCTGCATGTATTTTCTTGCAAACGACATAACTTCTTTGTGGTTTAAAAAAAAGTCTCATTTTTCCATTACATTGTTGTTGGACACCTAGGTTGTTCATTGGGAACAGTGCTGCGATAAACACTGATGTGCCAGTATCTCCGTGACATGTTGACACGGAGTCTATTAGGTGAATACTCAAGAGTGGTATAGCTGGTTCTTAAGGTGTGTCTATTGTTAGTTTTGGAGGAACCCCCACACTAATTTCCACAGTGGCTGGACTAGATTGTAGTGTAGAGGGTTCACTTTCATCTCAATTCCCACTAGCATCCTCTGGTATTTGTTTTCTTAGTGATTTCCATTCTGACTGGAATCTTAGTGTCGTTTTGATTTGTATCTATTTGATGCTGAATGAAGTTGCACATCTTTTTCTGTTTTTATCGCCCATTTGTACTTCTCCTTTTGATAATCATCTGCTTATTTCGTTGGTCCATTTATTGATTGGGTTGCTTGATTTCTTGTTTAGTTTTTGAGGTCTTTGCATGTTCTAGACGAACATCTTCTGTTATATGTACAGCTAGCAAAGGCTTTCTCCCAGTCTGTGGGCTGTTGCTTTGCTCAATTAACCATTTCCTTTGCTATAACAAAACCTTTTGAATTTCATGAGTCCTATTTGTTAATTATTAGCCTTACTTCCTGAATGACTGGAGTCCTATTCAGAAAGTCCTTAATGATGCCTGCATCTTGAAGTGTTTTCCTCCTGCTTCTCTCTACAAGTTTCAGAAATGCAGGTCTTACACTGAGATCTTTGATGCATTTGGAATTGATTTTTGTGTAGGGTAAGAGGTAGGGATCTAATTTCTCCTCCTTCATGCCCTGTTTTTCTAGCACCACTGTTGAGGAGGCCGTGTCTACCTGCCAGTGTGTACTTGTGGCATCTCTCTTAAAAAATCCAATGGCTATAGCTGCATGGGTTTATATCTTGTCGTCTTGAAGACTTAAAAAAAGATTCATTTTTTAATTATGTGAGTGTGTGTGTGTGTGTGTGTGTGTGTGTGTGTGTGTGTGTGTGTGTACATGAGTTCTGGTGGTTGGGGAGGCCAGAGGCATTGGATCCCCTGAAATGGAAGTTACAGGCAATTGTGAACCACCCATCATGGGTATTGGGACCAAACTCAGGTCTCTGGAAGGGCAGTATGTGTTCTTAATATCAGAATCATCTCTGTAGTTCAAACCTATTTTAAATTAAGAAAAATAGGTTTTTTTGTCTTATAAATAATAGATGGAGGTGTGGAAAGCAGTGAGACAAAAATGTGTGCTGCATTGTTCTTTATTATCATTTGGCTATTGTAAATCGCCTTCTGATCCGAGTGGTCTCCTCTTAAGTGAGTACTTTAAAGTAGGGCTTCACAGTGACCGTTGCTCTATCTTCACAGTGACCGTTGCTCTATCTTCACAGTGACCGTTGCTCTATCTTCACAGTGACCGTTGCTCTATCTTCACAGTGACCGTTGCTCTGTCTTCACAGTGACCGTTGCTCTATCTTCACAGTGACCGTTGCTCTATCTTCTGCGTCTTTGTGCTGCAGCCAAGAGTGACTGAGGAGGAAATGAGCCAGTGAAGATACTGTCACCCTCTGGCCTGCGGTGACATCACCAGTTAGGTTTGGTCAACTTGACATAGCACTGGATATATTTAGGAGGAGGGACTCTCAGTTGAGGAATTATTTCTATTCAACTGGCCTGAGGGCATATCTCTGGGACATTTCTTAATTGCTTATTGATTGGAAGGGCCCAGCCTACTATGGGTGGTGCCACCCTGGGCAGGTGGTCCTGGTTGTATAAGCAATAGGCCAAACAAGCCACTAGGAACATGGCAGTAAGCAGCTGTCCTCTGTCCTCACCTTTGCTCCCGTTTGGGTTTATGCCCTGACTTCCTTCAGGGATGGCCTGTAATCTGGAAGTGTAAGCCAAATAAACCCTTTCCTCCCCAGGTTGACTTTGGTCAGCATTTCATCAGAGCAGCAGAAAGCTAACTATGGCAGCTAACTGTGACAACGCCATCACAAGAAGCTGTTGAATTATCCTGCCCCAGCAGCAGCATTAGCTGTGGGAAGACAGAATTTTGTTTCTTTCCTAGAACCAGAGTAATAGATCTACAGCCGCAAGTTTTGTCTTGATCTAGCTTGCTAATTGATTTACGGACAGGGAAAAGAATAGCGGAAAGCCACATCAGGAGAGTTGGCATACTTCATGGGACAGGTCAAAGGATGTGGCCCTTGTCTGACTATAAATTCTGAAGCAAGCTGTCATCTGGGCTGTTCTGCCACAGATGCCACTCAGAGCTGTTTGGTCACCTTTGCCAACATTACCAAAACATCAGAGTTGATATCAAACTGCATAACAAGAGGCTAAGCCTTAGAAGTGTGCAGCCGTCTTTCTTATGGGAAGACCGAAGCTGATACATTTGGGTACAACAGAGGGGGATGAACAATGAATGTAAGTCCTATGAATATATAGTCAAGGCTTTCAAATATATACTCCAGGCTTCTGGGAAGAGTGAACAGCCCCACTGGTGCATGAGAGTCAGAAGATGAATCAGCTCATCTGAAGGAAAAGGCCAAGAGGTGGTCACTGAGTGACGTGGAATCCATTGAGTGAGTGGCTTGGGTTCATTGGGGTGACATGGATGATGGGACTTTTCTCTAGCATGAGCAAATTCTGTTTGACCCCTACCACATCAGAAGAAAGCAAGACATGTCCCTAGAAGTTGGCCAGCCTTCGACTCCATACCAGTGCCCATACCTGCTTTAGTAGCGCTGGAGGGGTGTGGCAGACAGTAAATTCATGTTGGACCAACAGGGAGCTACTAATGACTTCTTTTGCCACACAAGTCCTCTCATTATGCAACTTCAGAAGAGGGACTTTTTCTTCCCTTTGTTTCCAGAGAAGAGATGCTTTTTGAATGAGAGGGAGGTTTAAGGTTTGGTAAGGACACCAGTGAGCTGCTTTCTGTTGTGAGCACTTAGGTGAGAGAAACTGTTTTCTTCCTGAAATAGGAAGTTATTTTTGATAACCAGGACTTGGGAGACTGCTATCATATTGGCAAAAATCCCAAACATTGGTCATACACTCTCTTGGTGAGCCTGGAATGATAGATATTCTCCTATGTTGCTGGTGGTAAGGAAAACTGTAAACCCCATTGAAGGAATTGTGTAGGACATGGCTGAATGATATCCATAGCCGTCCTTCTATGGGGCTTGTAAGTCAATGCATGTGAACACAATTATTCACTGGCTAGTGACCCCCAGTCTAGGAGTCTATTCCAAAGAGAACTGGTAAAAACATCAAAGCAAATACACAAAGCTATCCACCATAGGAAGACCTGCAATTCTAAAACACATGAAGACCACTGCTTACCAACGAAGGATTAGACTAATAAACTACCTTTTAATGACAGGATGGAGTACAATGAAGCCATACAAAGAAATGTTCACTATCTGTATACTGTTATGGATCGATCTTCATGGCAAAGTGCAAACATTGTATCTCATAAACTACTTTGCACCAAAGAAAGAGGTATGCTAGGAAGATACAAATATGTTTGTCTATATTCAAACAATCAAATGACAATATAAAATCTAATAAAAATGGTTACTCCTAGGAGCAGTCAGGACCAATGCTTTGTAAGACTGACCTTAGAGATATGGGTATGCTTTATATAATATAAGATTAAAGCAAAATGAAATGAGAAAATTAAAAGCAAAATGAAGGGAATTAGTTAATAAAATAACACATTCCTTACAGCACAGTTGGACTCAAGTTGGAATGGTGTAGAAAACTGTAACATAAATGTTAAATGATCTTTAAATAAAAACCCAGGGCCTGATATTGGGGTGGAAGCTGAAAGATCAGAGAAGCAGAGCAGCCACAGCCACCACCTCTGACCTCACCAACTCCTCAGCCTGAAAGAGCCTCTAGCTGAAAGGGACGCTTCTGCTGAAAAGCCTCCTCAGCTCAAAAGTGTTGCTGGAAAATTTCTCTCGAGCTCCCAAGTCCCGCCAGCTCCCAAGTCCCGCCAGTCCCAGAAACCACTTACAAAATAAACACACAGACGCTTACATTATTTAAACTGCTTGGCCATTAGCTCAGGCCTATCATTGTCTAGCTCTTACTCTTATATTTAGCCCATTTCTATTAATCTCTACTTTGCCACGTGGCTCGTGGCTTACCGGTACTTTACATCTTCCTTGTTCTGGCCGCGGCTCCAGGCAGTCTCTCTCCTTTCACCTTCCTGTTCCCTCTCCTCCCTTCTCTGTTAGTCCCGTCTATACTTCCTGTCTGGCTACCGGCCAATCAGTGCTTTATTGATAGAGTGATATCCACAGCACAAAAGGCTTTAGTTCCTATCTCCTCAAGCCTTATATACCTTTCTCAGCCTACCAGATCACTTCCTGGGATTAAAGGTGTGTGTGCTTCCCAAGCAAAGGCATGGGATCTCAAGTATTGGGATTAAAAGTGTGTGCCACCACTGCCTGGCATCTATGTTTAATCTAATGGCTTGTTCTGTTCTCTGATCTTCAGGCAAATTTTATTAGGGTACATAACATTACCACATTTCCCTTTTTTGTTTAAAATAATAAAAGAAGGTTATAGCTAATATAAGAGAAATTATATACAATAAGTACAATAAGTATATACACTATATACAGTCAAGAATTACGTTAACAATGTCCAGTCCATTAACATTTGACAAATTCAGAGAAAATACTCCATTATCTATCCTGTTTTGGTGAGTCCAAAATGTTGTACCTAATTCACTTTCTGACCTAACTTGTATTACCAACTGTATACTATCTTTTGATGTCTTTCAAACTTATACACATTACACCTCTTTAGTGAATTTGTTAACAAGGAAAACTATAACTATCTAGTCTTCAATTTCCTCAGAGACCTAAGAAGGAAATATTACCTAAGTAAATAGAAAGTACAGGTAAGGGACTTCCAAAAAATGTGAGAAATGACAGAAATAGCTGGCTGCCTGGACAGTCACCCAAGGTTCCTCTGTGAAGTTTAAGCACCTATCTTCAGCCTACAGGCCTAGCATATCTACAGACTTTTCTGTGAAGAAGGATTTTCTGAAGGGCCTTCCTACCTTGTCTTGGCAAAGTTCAGCAGTTCTTTTTGTGTGTGTGTGTGTGTGTGTGTGTGTGTGTGTGTGTATGTGTGTATGTGTGTATGTGTGTGTGTGTGTGTGTCCTGCTTATCCACTTTGGACAGCATACAGTCAGCAGTTGAGGCAAGGGCACTTTCTTGCCCAGTGGCTAACTTGCCACAAACAAAGTAAACTCCATGTGGAGTTTCTTCCATGCCCATCATCTTCTCTGAAGTAGATTGGTGCTGCCAGGAGCAGACATGTTTCATTGTCATTAAAAAGAATCTATGTTATTAAAAAATCTTAAATGTCATATTCTGTAGATCTCTGAAGTGTCTGAAGACAACCTATCTATCTAAAATATATCTGTTTGACTTTGAAAACATACCTAATATGACTTACAAGTTTGATTGTAATGACTAACTACTAACTTGCATTTCTTTATATCCTAATTAGTTGGTAATAATAACTTTTGAGGACTAGCAATTTGCATTACATTGTTAAATGAACTGTATAAGTACAATGCCTTGAACAAGATTAGAAGTGTACGTACAGTATGTTCCAACAAAATTAATCTCAAACTTGTATCAATATACAAAATTTGTATACAATATAAAAAATCTAATCCAGTGTAAAATATTTAAAACTAGGTAGTTGCTTTTTAAAAGTAGATTGAATAATCTACCATTTTATCTTATCATATCCATATTCTCCCTTTTTTCTTTTCAGAGTAGATTCAATAATCTACCTCTTATCTATATCCTCTTTTTTTTCTTTTTCTTTTTTTCTTTGATCTTCAGGCAAATTTTATTAGGGTACACAATGTATCACCACAGCAAACCATACATTATGTAGACCTGGACAATTGAGGCACTGAGGGCTGAGTGCTGGTTGATGGGAGAAAGCCTCACAGAAAGCCAGCTCTCTTGCCTTGGCTAGTTGGCCGGCTTCATTTTATCACACCTGCTCTCATTTTCAGAAAATGGGCATCTCATAGGAATCTCTCACACAGCCAATGCACTTTTGCAAAGATGTACTGTAATGGTATCACCTGGCCCATTTACTGCTTTTACTAGAGAATGTAAAATTTACCATTGAGAACAGCAACTTGGGATTTAAGACTGTCACTGTTTTCTGACAAAGATGGATTTGAAGTTCTGCGGGTGATAGAAACTCGGACTGTCTGAGCTACCATTCCTTGGTCATTGTCCTCGGAGCCATATTCCCTATATGCAGACTATTTTCATCATGCAGAGAAATGGCATCTGGCTGCTTGGTAGAGCTAGCCAGAGAAGTCAGTCCCAACTTCCAGGGCAGCTTTCCTCAGAGTTGTTCTCGATGAAGATTCCAAACCAGTGCTCCTAGCACTTTGTAAAAGTTTCTGCAGCCATGGGGAGAGAGTGGATGGATCTGCAAAGCTGCCAAGACAGCGTT
>CABHPR010144433.1:45279-57560 GCA_902168415.1 Peromyscus melanophrys | reverse complement strand
ACACACACACACACACACACACACACACACACACACACCACACCGCTAGAAGGAGCCCAGTGTTCAGTAGCTGGGAATGGCTTAACAAATTATGGTGCATTGACAATGCATGCTACAACACAGCCACCAAGGTCCAAAAGACACAGGGAGCAAATTTTACACTAGTGTCACCAGGGCAATAGGATTTATGTGAAAGAATGTCTTTCTTGATGGGCTTTAACAGATAAAAGAAACTATGTTATAGAAAATGTGCCAGGAGGTCTTTGGATGACTATGTTCCCTTCCATATCATCTAGGCAAAGGGGCTTTTGTTTTCTTATTAATTCCAAAATCAATTTTTAATTGGGAAATTTAAAATTATATGTTTATTTTATAGCATACAATGCTTTGAAAGCCACATCCACTGTGGAATGGATAAACTAACATAGGCACTGTATCATATACACATCATATGTATGTGTGTGTATATGTGTGCATATGTGTGTGCAGGTACGTGTGTGTGTGTGTGTGGGGGGGGGTGTCTGTGGAGACCAGAGGATAATCTTGGTGGTGTTTCTCAGATGCTCTCCATCACTCATCAGTCATTGACCTGGTAGACTAGACTGGCTGGTGGGGCAGCCCCAGGAATCCTTTGCCTCTGCCTCCCCAGTACAGCTTGCTGGATTGCACACATCTGCCACCATGTCCAGGTGTGTGGTTTTCCGCTGTTGTTTTGTTTTAACAAGGGTTCTGGAGACCCTACCTCAGGTTCTCACGCTGGCATGGCAGGCCTTTACCAGCTGAGCCGTCTCCTCAGTTTTGACAGTGAGAACACTTAGAACACCCAGGGGGCATCCTCCAAGGACTTTGCAGATGCAGAGAGGATCACCTAGATCGTGCAGGAAGGTGTAAGGGACCCAGTCCCTGTGCCCATGACTCCCCTGTGTGTCACAGGAGTCTCAGCTTTGGAGAGAATGACCTTCCGTTTTCTAAGTAGCATGACTTCCAGAGGGGCTGCCCTAGACCCACATCAGCAGTCCAGCCATACAAGCTCCTGTCTGCTTCCAGCGGGTCCCCACTAAAAAACCCCAGAACCTACCAGATGGACAACCTGCCTGTTACCATCTTGAAGCTCAGGAATCCCAACTTGTTTGGAAAAGAGGACAAAGGAAGGAGATGTCTTTCTTTTCTTGAAACAGTATCTTTCTGTAAAGACGTGACAATGAGCCTGTGAATTGATCAAAATCTAGCATGAAAATATCATGAAGGCTGTTTTTACGTGTGATGCTAAACCCATCCCCAGATTGGTTTAGCTCATGATGTATGGTCAGACCAAGCGAAGCTGCCCCTTTGTACCCCAGCATCCTCGACTCACAGTCAGTGAGGCCAGGGAACAGAGAGGCAAGTCCACGACTTGGTTTTTATTGCATTACTTCCTACTGGGGGAAGGAAGGATACCAGAATGGCTTGATCAGGCTAAATATGTTCAAAAGCCAGAATAATATCCTTTCTATTTTCGTGGTGTTAGAATTCCATCCTTCTGGAAAAAGATTGGTAAAAAAGAGATTGAGTTGTTTATTGATTTGTATCACTGCATGACAAAACCCAGGAGCCCTCAGCTGTCCCTGATGATCCCAAGATCACACTGCTTCATTCAATGCACTCACTGTGAACCCCAGCCTCATAGGCAGGTGGAGGTTCCGGCCATTCTTCTTGGGCCATCCCAAACAGCTGAGAGTATCTGATGCACATCCTGGTTCTGTCATGTGACATCTGTGTGATGTCACCACTTGCCTCTTTGCTATCCTTCTTCCAATCCCGGTATTGGAAGGGTCTTTCATAGCCCAGGTTAGCCTTTAACTCTGTGTAGCCAAAGATGGCTTCTAACTCTAGCATCTCTTTCTTCCCCCTCCCAGAATGCTTGGATTGCAGACAGTCACCACCACGCCGAATTTATGTTCTGCTGAGGATGGAACCCAGGACCTACCAACTGAGCTTTATCCCCCCAAGTGCAATCCCTTTCTATAAAGCAGAAAGACATTTTGGCTTCCGTAAGTTAGAAATGCCTCCTCTGCCTCCCACCAGCCTCTGGGCTGTGTCCTTCACTTCTGAAAGTGTCCACATTTATGCTGGTTTAATTCAGTGTTCTCCATCCTTTTCCCCAACTGTACGCTTCTCAGACCTAGACATCACCATGCTCCTGGTTCTGGCTAGACGGGATCACCAAGCCAAGGCCAGATGCCCCAATTCAAAGAAGCAGAGGGCCAGACGTGGCTGTCAGCATGCTTCAGTTAAAGACGGACTCAAACACAAGCAGCATCTGCTTGCCTTCCCCTTGTGATGATTGTGTTTGACAAGATAACCTGTATCCACACGTACATTCATTACTGAGCTTCTGAAATGACTCCCCTTTTGTCTGCCTGAATGTAGGAACTCTGACTGAACGGTTCCGGTGTCTGGACTGAATGAAGCATGTGAAGGCTAACAGCATTGACAGTGTCCTAACAGGCTCGATTCACAGCCTGAATGGTCTCCTGGAGACTCTAAGAGGAAGGCTTAAATACTTTCTTCTTAGAGTCACTGAGGCAGACAGAAGAGGGATGGACGGTGGGGCTTCACTTTGCCGTGAGAAATATTTTAAAGAAATGCAGGGGTAAACAGAGAAGGTGTTTGACTTTGAATTGCTCCTAAGTGGAGCATAAAGAGGAAAGAAAAGAGTTGTAACTGGGGCTGGAGAGATGGCTCAGTGGTTAAGAGCACTGGCTGATCTTCCAGAGAAACCATGATCAATTCTCCGCACCCACATGGCAGCTCACAATTCCACACCCACATGGCAGCTCACAATTGTCTGTAACTCCAGTTCCAGGGGGTCTGACATCCTTACGCCAATTGACATTAAATAAATTATTATTTTTTTTAAAAGAGAGATGTAACTGCCTGGATGATCCCACACATTCTGTCAACAAACTCATCTGTATGTTGAAGCCCAGAGAAAGGTCAGAGTTGTTACCCATCTTGGCTTAGGGGCCTCTGGGAAAGCCCCATCTCAACTTCTCAACTTGTTCCACACTGCACTTTTTCCCGAGTTTCTGGACTCTGGCTACCTCGTTCCTCAAATACAAAACCCTTCATCTTGCCACAGAGCTTTTGAACCCAGCTTGGTACCAGTCACGTCCCTATGGTTCCCCCCTTCCACTTTGAGGACTATGTATTTTCAGGAGATGTATCATTCAGTGAGTCATTGTTGTTATTTTACATTTCTTTGGTGACTGTTTGATGAACTCTGCCTCCCCCAGAAGTCTATAAAATCCTTTATATCCTATCCCAGCCCCTCCCATGGCATGGGCAGAGAAATTACTCGTCGAGCATTAAATGAACAGAGTGGCCAAATCTCACTTCACTGCCTATTAGCTGTGCAAGTCAGGAAAATCCTCCTGAAGTCTCAGCTTGTGCTAAACACTCAGCAACCATTTGGGCAGCAGCCTGAAAAGTACACGATCACCGAGTGAGGATCCCACCTTTCCCAGGATGGAACCAGCTACCCCAGATACACTGACTGGAGAGCTGGGAGAGCCTTGCCAGTACTACTTGGTTTGTTTGCTTTTTAGTTTTAAGTGAAAGACTCCTGTAGCCCAGGTTGGCCTTGAACTTCTGATCCCCCTGTCTCCATGTCTCTCAACGCCAATATTGCAGGCTGAGAACAGTGAGAACCAATTGTCTTTAGCATGTCCCTTAGCTATGGAGGGCACACCGCCTATACTAGCAGCTAAGCAGTGCTGTGGGATGGTCTGTATGTCAAACATGTTGCTTATTGGTCAATGAATAAAGCACTGATTGGCCAGTGGTCAGGCAGGAAGAAATATAGGCGGGACAAGGAGGAGAGAATTCTGGGAAGTGGAAGGCTGAGGAGACACTGCCAGCCGCCACCATGACAAACAGCATGTGAAGATGCCGGTAAGCCACAAGCCATGTGGCAAGGTATAGATTTATAGAAATGGATTAATTTAAGATATAAGAACAGTTAGCAAGAAGCCTGCCACGGCCATACAGTTTGTAAGCAATATAAGTCTCTGTGTTTACTTGGTTGGGTCTGAGCGGCTGTGGGACTGGCGGGTTACAGAGATTTGTCCTGACTGTGGGCCCGGCAGGAAAACTCTAGCTACAAAGCAGTTGTTTCTTTAAGAGAAATGTCAGTTCAAGAAAGCCTCCTTCTACCTCTTGACTAAGTCTACAGTGTTTCAAACACTTAAACAGGACGTGCCCCGTGCTTTGACTCTCTCAAGGGGCTGTTGGCTAAATGATTAAGCGGCACACCTGCCCTTGGGCGACCTTATCAATGCAGCATACAAAAAAGACTATCAATCTTACCTCTGTGTGTGTGTGTGTGTGTGTGTGTGTGTGTGTGTGCGTGTGCGTGTGCGTGTGCGTGTGTGTGTGTGCGTGTGTGTGTGTTAGGGCAGAGGACAATCTCTGCTGATGTTTTATTAAACTGCTATCCACTTTGGTGGGTTTTCTTTTTGTTTGTTTGAGACAAAGTCTGTCCTTGGCCCGGATGTCCTCGGCCTCAGGGATAATCTGGTCTCTGTACATGCCACCACATCTGGATTCTTTAAAAAAGGTTTACAATTCCATTTATTAGCTGGGTGATGGTGGCGCGTGTCTTTAATCCCAGCACTCTTACCAGTCAAATCTCTAAGTTCGAGGACAGCTTGGTCTACAGAGAGAGTTCCAGGACAGCCAGGAACCTGCCCCCCTCCCCTTGCCAAAAAAACCTAAATAAATAAATAATACAATTAAAAATAATAAAATCACATTTATCTATCATCCATCCATCCATCCATCCATCCATCCATCCATCCATCCATCCATCCGTCCATCTGTCTGTCTGTCTGTCTGTCTGTCTGTAGGAGGAGACATCTGTGGAGGTCAGAAGACCTTGTGGAAATTAGTTCTCTTTCTATTGTGTATGTCTGAGGCTGTCAGGCTTGATAGCCAGTGCCTCTACTGGCTGAATCATCTCACCAGCTCATGTCTCCATTCCTTCCTTCCTTCCTTCCTTCCTTCCTTCCTTCCTTCCCTCCCTCCCTCCCTCCCTCCCTCCCTCCTTCCTTCCTTCCTTCCCCCCTTCCTATTTTCTTCCCTCCCTCTCTTCCTTTTCCTTCCCTCCTTTCTATAGGGTTTCTTGGGGACCAATCCCAATCCTCATGCTTGTCAGCCAAACCGTTTAGTCTCTGAGGAACCTCGCCAGCCCCATCAGTTCATTCCTTATCTTTCAACAAATACTATGAAGGACGGACCATGCTGCCCTTGCCAGGCACTGGGGCTACACTGGAGGGCAGGACAGTCCAGGCCGTGCTCTCCTGAGACTCACAGTCTAACGGGAGGAGTTCGCGCACAGAGTCAGTCATAAATCTGGGAAGTGCTATAAAGGGAAAGTACACAGTGTCTGAAGAGAGACCACCTGGGGACCTGATCTGGTCTGGAAGGCAGAAGCAGCCTGGGCCAGTGTGTGGCGTGTGGCGTTGGAGCTGAGACAGAAGGATGCTCAGCAGTGGGTGAGGTCCAGGGGCTGGAAGCGAGGCCAGCGAGGGCTTTCCAGGTGAGGGAGCATTGAGCACATTCGACATTCCACTGGCATTCCTACAGGCCTGTGTGCATTGGCACAGTGTCAGCCCTGGGGCCCTCAGTGAAGTGGAAGACACTGGCCTCTGGGTGCTGATAACTGTAGTGAGTTGGGTTTCATTCATGGCTGGGCGGGGGTGCTTCCCTATAAGAGGGGAATGTGCAGGGGCTAAGATAACAGCACCCCAGGCGTTTGGACCGAGGTTAGGGGCTGCTCAGTCCTCTGGACTGACTGACATTCAGGGTGGTGCCTAGCCTTTCCTCTGACTCCTCCTTATTCAAGAATGAAAATCCTTTCTCTACCAATGGCTATGAGGTTGCAACCAAAAGGAAGCTGCCTCAGCAAATGCTGACACATGCATTTTGCAGTGAGCTGGAAGTGCCCTGCCGGGCCTGGCTGGGCCTGTACCTCCCTCATTTTCCCCAGGCAGGATCCAGTCATCAGCACCGTGAGGATGATTGCTTAAGGAGGCTCCCTTCCCTGCCTCAGTGCTCTGAGCCTGCTCTTGCCCAGTTTCCCTGGCTTCCCCCTTCTATCTGAACCTGTTGTCTGAGGGGGCAGAACACCCCTTCCAGGAGAAAGCCCCCGGCCCACTTAATAGCACTTTTCCTCTGCCTGTCTAATTAACTCCGTCACTGTATCTGCAGTCAGATAAAATGCTCATTTCACACCACATTAATTTTTATCAGCTGAACATTAAGCAACACAAAGCTATCTATGCTTGGTTTAATTTACATACTGACAGACCTACAAAGCGTATTACCCACAGTGGCTGCGAAGCAAATAAGCAGAACCAGCATCAAACAGGGCTCTTCAAAATGAAATATTGATTTGTAAGTCTGACAGGAGAGGAGGGTTGGAGGGATGGCAGGAAGAAGCAAGCCACGGAGGGGCCGCTTCCCTTGAAGAACAATTCTCATTGTCATCACTGCTAGGTCCCCCAAAGGTGGAGCAACAGGGCTCGCTGGGGTCTGTGGCCTAGAGGATCCTTGGGAGCATAGTCCCCAGTCTATGTAGTTCCCTAAAAATGGCATCTCTACACCTTGTCATCAGTTGCTTTCCAAACAGAAGAATGCTCTCCCTAGCAAAGGGCTACGTACATATGCAATGCTGCCTCTCACTTCTGTAAGCTCACTCTTACTAGTTCTCTAGTAGGGCATCTCCCCTCCCCAGTTCATCGGCAGCCTTAGCTGTCATTTCCTCCAGGAGGCATTCCCTGATCACTTGCCTTCCTCAAAAATGTGGACTCAGAATGCCAAGGACTGGATCTATACTGTGCCCACCACCCACACCCGTTAACAGTCTATACACATGTGTCTTTCTTTCTTCCACTAGGTGTGAGCTTGTGGCAGGAGCAAATGTAGATGTGGGACAGCAGAAGTTTTAGAAAGTGGAAGGGATTACCTTAGGAAGAAAAGACGTGAGGGGCTGGGATGGAGCTCAGTAGACAGGGTGCTGGTCTAGCATGCAAGAACTCTGGGTTTAATTTCCAGCTCCACATAAACTGGATGTGGTACATGTCTGTTATACCAGCACTCAGGCTGAGGATCTCCAGAGGATCAGAAGTTCAAGGTCATCCTCAGACAGATATGGAGTTAAGACCAAGCTGAACTACATGAGGCCTTGTCACAAAACAAATGGAAAACATCCAATATTTTCATTTATCACAGAACAGTATAACTACCAGAACATGCTACTAGAAACACTCTCTAGTAGAGAGTAGATCTTGAAATTTAAGATTTATCAGCTTTGAAGTGTGTCCACTTCCAGTCTTTTGAGCAATAAGTGTGCACACACACACATGCAATTATATATATAAGTACTTGATAAGTGTATGTAACATAAATTGAATGGTACGATAGGAGCCACTTCTGCGTCTGGAGACTGTGATGGGAACAACAAAGAACTCCGGCCAGGGAGTCCCCTGTAAGCATCCCACCAGCCCAGGAGGGACCACAGATACAACAGGAGCTGGAATTAATTTCTAAGAATTGAGCTTCTCCACCTGAGAACTTAGGAGCCAAGAAACAAAGCTGTGGTGCCCCCAGGCCAAATGACAGTGGCTCATGGAGGCCAGGCTGCAGTCTTGCGCTTTGTGGCAGACCTGTTGACTTGAAAATTCAAAGTCCTGGTCTCTCGTGACCATCGATGGAGTTCCCATTCACAACCTTGCAGCAAACTGTCTATAACCACACTCTGAGAGATACTGGCTCAAAGGCCAGTGTTGTGTGAAGAGAGGGGGGCTTCTGTGGAAGATGGTCGGAAGGGCACTGTTGTTTGACTAGGGGATGTCACTCTTCAGGCTCAGGTTTGGATGTGAGTTCTGTAGCTGGCACTATTGGGGGAAGCTGTGGCATCTAGATAGCAGGAGTAGGCCACAGGGTAGGGCTTTGAAGGTTACATCCTGTCCCTGTTTCCTGCCCCTTGCTCTCTGCTTGCTGGCCCACTGTGAGGTGACCAGCCTCAGTCACAGGCTCCCACCTCCATGTACCGCGCTTCTCTTCCATGCTTCCCCTATCATGATGGACTGAAAACTTCTCCCCGTAGGAACTAAAAATAAGTCTTTCTCTTTTTAAGTTGTCTGTCGGGTAGTGCATTCATTTCTTTTCTGCTGCTGTGATAAAATACCTCAACCAAAAGCAACTTAGAAGAGAAGGCTTATTTTGGCTTTCGGTTCCAGAGGGATAGAGGTCAACGTGGCAGGGACATCATGGCGGCGGTGGCAGCCCGAAGCCAGCCGGTCACATTTTCCCTAGGCATTAGCAGCAGAGAGGAATACAGGCAATGGGCCAGGCTATAAGATCTCAATGCTCACATGACAATACGGCCCAATGACATTCTTCCTCCAGCAAGGCTCCGCCTCCTAAAGGGTCTATAGCCATCCCAAACATCGCTGTCAACTGGGGGGACCAAGTGGTCAAACACTTGGGCCTATGGGGGGCATTCGCCATTCAGACCCCAGTAGGTGTTAGGGTCACAGCAGGGCAAAAGTAACTCACACAGCGGGTGGGTAGAAAGCTGCATTTCCTTTCAGAAGCAAGACTACAACTTGAACTTGATGCAGCATTGTGTCCAAGGGGAGACTGCTCTGGGAAGTCTCCTGCTGGAGTTAACAGGAAATAGAGGAAGAAGAGTGGATTGTGAGGTTGAGAACAGTCCTTGTCCTCATGCATCTTAACTGGTAGATACTTCCCGCTGAACACCTTCCCTAGCCTCAGCAGCTAATGCAGCTAAACTAAGGATTTCAAATGATAACCCCTGGATGTATAATATACTGCTCTCTTGTCCTCACTTTACATGGCTCCTACTGAAAGAAACTCCAGGGCTGGTTCAGTTTCACAATAGTTCAGGACAGAGCATGCAGCTAGTTCCAAAATTATCAGAAGTCTTTTGCTTTCAACACCACTGGAAATGCCTGAAAAAGTTTAAAAGTTAGGAGGCTGGGGAGAGGGTTCAGCGGACAAAGCTCTTGCTGTGTAAATGTGAGGACCTGAGTTCAGATTTCTAGCACTAACTTAGATACTGGATGGCTATGGGGGCTCACCTGTAATCTCAGAGCTCAGGAGGCCAAGTGCAAGCTGGTCAGCTAGAATAGCCAAAGTGGCAAGCACCAGGTTTAGGGAGAGGTCCTGCCACAATAAATAAAGTGGAGAGTGATAAAGAAAGACCTCTGAGGTCAGTCTCTGGCCTCCATAGGCAGGCACATATGTATACTTGTGCACAAGCACACATTTGTGACTACATTCATTCAAGCATATATAAATACTTGCATATACATGCAAAAAAGTTTAAACAGAAGTTCTTAAGCCAGGACCTTCTTTTGTTTGGTTGGTTTTTTGTTTGTTTCATGGTGTTTAGCAGGAAGTCAATGCAATTGGAGCTTTGGTATTGAAAAAGTATGCTGCCTTTAGAATCAAAAGTTCAGGGAACTCATCGCGGAATTACATCTAGGCTGAAGTCAGGGGCTCTATGTTCAGGCCTGCTGGGTTTGGATAAGTCCTGGCATCGTTTTCCTCAATGGCAGTAAGGAATTTTAATATTAGCTCTGCTTTCTCAGAACTGATAGAGGCAAAGCATTTCCGTTTTATTTTTGAGATAGGGTCTTATATGGCCTAGGCTATCTCAGAACTTACTAGATAACTGAAAATGACTTTCAGCTTCTGATTCTCCTACCTCCAACTCCTATGTTCAGGGATTCAACTCACAGTTTTGTGTATGCTAGGAAAACTCTTTATCAACTGAGCTACATCCTGAGTCAGTGTTTTGAAATTTTGAGAGGTATTAGTATTGCGGTATTGAGGTAGGTATTAGTATTGAGAGGTAAATATGAGAGGTATTAGTTTCATTAATGTTCTATTAACCATCTTGAAATTAGTAGTTAAGATATCAGCACAAAATGGATTTAAAACTAGTTGAAAACATTGAAGCAGTGTCCCACCTAGCAAATTAACCAACCAATCAATCAATTGGTCTCTGACTCTGATACATCCCCCTGTTGGGTTTTGGTCCCCATGAACTTGAATGTCAGAAGGAAAAGTCCAGGTTTGGTGGAGGATGAAGAAAGTTAGGACTCCGATGGCAGGGAGAGACTTCAGCTCTTATTGGCCACATGGAACATGGGTGGCATCTGAGTTCACAAGTTAACACGCTACCAAAGCAGACACTGTCTTCAGAGGAACACAATAGAATCTAGAGTCCCTCTGTCAACCGTTTGTATTACCTAGTATCCAAGCAAGTCACTAGACACTCAAAGAAAGGAAGTGCAAACCATTAACATGACAAATGGTAATCAGCAAAAACCAACCCCCCATAGTCTGAGAACAAAGTTAACTGAGGAAAACTTTTAAAGAGATGCTTTAGATATGTTCTAGAAATTGAAGAACATGTAGACATGATAAATGAGCAGGACATGACCTCTGTTATAAATTTTAAAAATGAACCATGCAGACATCCTATGATATTAAAAAATAATATGCTAAAAATCACTGTATGTTCTTAACAGCATATTGAAGATGGCAGAACAGTCGATAGATTTGAATGCAAAGTGTTCAGTCTTGTGGGTGGGGAGAGAAATAGGTTAAAAGTGAACCAAACCAGTGTCCTGAGAATCCCAGGTCATCAAAAAGTCTTGTTGCACAACTCCGATGACCCAAGTTAGATCCCCAGAACCTATATTAAGGTGGAAGGAGAGAACTGACTCCACAAAGTTGTCATGTGGCATCCACATGTATACTGTGGCATCCACACAATGACAATATGTAAACTTTTAGGAAGTGAGAGAAGGGAACTAAAAATATAGTTGAAGGAATGGCTGTTTCCCAAATGTAGTAGAAGACATAAACTTACAGACCCAAGATGCTCAACACGTCTCAAGCTGGATAAATACAAAGAAAACTACATGTAGGCACACCATAGCCAAGCTCTCTGAGATCTAAAGATAAAGAGAAAATCTTTGAAGAAACCAGAGAAGACAGGTTGAATACAAGGAAACACCAATGAGATCAAGAGTTGACATCTCTCAACTGTCAACAAAAGCTGGGAGAGGATGAGATGGAGTCGCTAAAGTATAAGCAAAAAATAACACACTGTCAACTCAGAATTCCAGTCTTCAAAAATAAAGGCAGAGTTGTTTTCATATTATACTGTCTTGGTTAGTTTTTATTGTCAGTTTGGCACAACATAGAGTCACCTGAGAAGAGAGAACCTCAGGTGGAATCGTTTTCTCCATCAGGTTGGCCTGTGGTCATGTCTATAAGGGGTTGTTTTGATTGATGTTTAATGTGGGAGGTCCCAGCACACAGTGGGCAGCATCATTCCCTAGGCAGATGAGTCTCAGCTGTATAAGAAAACTAGCTGAGAGCTACTGAGTGAGCCAGAGAATGAGCCAGCAAGCAGAGTTGCCCCATGGTTTGTGTTTCGGGTTCCTGTTTTGAGTTCCTTCCTTGTTCCCTCAAGATGGACCATGCCCTGAAAGTATGAGATAAGCCCTTCCCTCCTCAAGCTGCTTTTGATCAGAATGTTTGACTGCAGCCATAGAAAAGTAGCTAGAGCGCACCCTAAGAGATCTATACTAAGATACAGGACGAAGAAAATGCATTCATCAGAAGGGCAATGACATGGGGTGGTAGCTCAGATCTTCAGAGAGGATGAAGGAATGCTGCAAAGATTACTTTTAAAAAGTTAGATGTCATTAATTTTTTTCCCCAATGGGTAGTAACTTTATACAACATAGTCATATTTTACCCTAGGCTAACTGACTTTGTGATGCAAACCTTAAACTTAGAATAATAAAAAGAGAAGAAAGAGATTTAAAAAAAGAAAGACAAAAGGAAGAAAGAAAGAAAGAAAGAAAGAAAGAAAGAAAGAAAGAAAGAAAGAAAGAAAGAAAGAAAGAAAGAAAGAAAAAGCAAGCAAGCAAGCTTGGATTTCTTACCTAGCTGTGTGACCATGCACAAAAAATTAACATCTCTGTGCTTCTGTTTTTCCATTTATAAAATAGAAAAGATAGCCGGGCGGTGGTGGCGCACGCCTTTAATCCCAGCACTCGGGAGGCAGAGCCAGGCGGATCTCTGTGAGTTTGAGGCCAGCCTGGGCTACCAAGAGAGTTCCAGGAAAGGCGCAAAGCTACACAGAGAAAACCTGTCTCGAAAAACCAAAAAAAAAAAAAAAAAAAAAAAAA
>CABHPR010144433.1:0-44525 GCA_902168415.1 Peromyscus melanophrys | reverse complement strand
TGTGTGTGTGTGTGTGTGTGTGTGTGTGTGTGTGTGTGTGTGTGTGTGTGTGTTTCACCTTGGGGGAATCTCTTGGAACCTTCAAAGAGCTTTCTGGTGGTCTGCCACAGAGAGGAACTCATGCCAGGCTAGACCCCAAAGCTTGTTGGCCACCAAGTTCTGCCAGCTTGCCGGGGGTGGGCTGGGCTGATGCTCTGTGACATTTCAGTCATGTAACCTTTCCCTCCCATTTCCTCTGTGACTCAATTGCACTCAGCAGGCATTGTGAAGTTCTGGAGTTAGTACCTGCAGACACAGCTCTGTGAGGACCTGGGTCTCAGCCACCTCTGTGAGGTGCCAGGGAAAAGGGAGAAAGACCCAGATTCTTCTGTGACAGGGGCTTCCCACAACCACTGAATGAGTTATTCTAGACTTCTCCCATTCTGCAGGGGAGACCTCAGCTCCTTACAGCACAGCCAAGGACTGGCATCCTTTAGGAATGGCCATGCATCTTCCAGTCTCACTATGACCAGAGTGTGTATATGGGACTCAGAGCAGCCTCCACATGAAGCAGTTGTCAGCCCCATCTGGCCTTATTCTTCCTTCTCCACATGAAGCCACAGAGGGCCTGATGGGCAGAGGGACCTGCCTGCACAAACAGGTGTCCATCAAAGTTCCAGGCTTGTCCTAAGAGCTAGGCTGACCTCCTGCTATGATGTACTGAAGACTTTAAAATCACCCACATGCCAGTAAAGAAGCTGAGCTAGGCATCATGCATTCTAAAGCTCTCATGGCAGGCCAGAGAATAAGGAAGGTGGTTATCCGATCTTTGGAGCTGGAAATCTGGCTTTAAGAGGGGCTTAATAGTGTTAAAAAGGTTTGGTCCACTGTTACTTGGCCAAGTTAAATATGTGAGCCCTGAGCAATGAACTGAGTTCCCAATCTCTCCTCTCTCCTCCCCCTTCTCTTCTCTCATAGACACATACATATATGTCATATGTATGCATCCATATGTTTACTGCATGTATAGGGTAACAAGGCTGAGAAGATGAGTCAGTTGGTAAACTGGTTGCTTCCTAAGAATAAGGACCTGCATGCCATCTCTAGAACATACATGAGTTTGTGACTCCGGGGAGTTCTAGAAACAGGACCCTGAGACAGGCAGGCCAGCCTAGTCAAATTGGCAAGTCTTAGGCCAGTGAGAGACCCTGTCTCAAAAAAAAAAAAAAAAAAAAAAACAAAAAAAAACAAGCAGCATGGCTCTTGAGAAAGGAAGCTGAACTGACCTCTGGCCTCTACACACATATACACATAAATGTCCTTCGCTCTTGCAACCACAGGTGCGCACACACAATGATTCTAAACAAATATGGAATATTTAATAATAAAGGATGTTGCATAATCCATTGAAAACTTAAAGGCCTGGTCAAGATAGGTCTCAAAAATCATCCTAAAATGTGCAGGTGTCCCTTGTCATCAGCTTCACACCCACAGATTCATCTTTCTTTTTTTAAAGGCAGGGTCTCATTAGGTAGCTGTGGTTGACCTAGAACTTGCTGTGAAAACCACACTAGGTGCACAATCACAGAGATCCACCTTCCTCTGCCTCCCAAGTGCTGGCATTAAAGGTATGTGACCCCACATCTCTTTTAAGCAAGAGCCAGGTTAATCCACAACATACACGGGGAGAGGACCCCACAGTTGGAGAACTGCTTCCTGGCTCTGAAATTCTGGGTAAGTGGTAAGCTACTTCCCCTCTCTGAGCCCTGCTTTCCTTCTACAAATCAGGGGTCTATCTGTCTAAGGTGGAATGGACCTGCCTCACAGGGTTATCCTGAACAGGAGACACTTTATGTAAGGGACCAACAAAGATGTCTATTTATTGCTCAATAGAAAGACTTCTTCTGTGCCTGTGTTTCTTTAAAGACCTGAAGACATCAGAGTCCTGCAGTGTGGTGGTCTATTCGTGCTCACAGTGAGACCCTTGAGTCATCTATAGAGAGCTGACATACAGTCATGTTCTCAGGGAGAAGAGAATGACCTTCCTCCAGCAAGATTCTCCACCATCCCTGCCTGATCACAGGCTCCTTCCTACCTCCATGCCTTGGTTCCATCTCAGAAGCACGTGCACATCTCTCTTCTTTCAGTTTATTCTTTCTGCACACTATATCTGAGGAACTAATTCTTTTTCCAGACAAGGTTTCCTGTAGCTCAGGCTGGCCTCAAACTTGCTAGTTAGTTGAGAATGGCCTTGAGCTTCTTCTAACCCTCCTGCCTCCATCTTCAGAGTAATAATGGGCTCACAGGTGTGCACCACCACTTTGGTTTCCAAGCAGTGGGAACCAAAACCAGTGTTTCATGCATGAGCCAAGAACCTGCCCTGGATAAACTAACTTACTCTCAAGTGTGTGTTTGATTAGAGCCAGAGTTTTCCTGGACATCAGTTAGCCAGGACGCTGCTGAGTCCTTCTCCACAAAGGCAACAAACCAATGAGGAATGAGCATGGAGGAAGAGAGATTTCTCCAGAATGTGCATTACGAGCAGTCCCTTCTTGCTGGCCAGACTGAAACACTGTTCTAAGACATCTGGGGCTCTAAGGCGAGGGCTGCTGTTGCGATCTGGTATTTCCCTATAACAGTGAGCTGTTGGTTCACAGCCATTTAAAACAGTTCCCCTACTGATTCACTCATGTGGATTATTTATGGGGGGGCGCATTCGTGTACGTGGGTACACATGTGTATGTGCCCGTGTGTGCCTGTGCATGTGGAGGCCAGAGGTTAACTTCAACCTTCATTCCTCAAGCCCTATCCACCTCTTGTTTGAGGCAGTGTCTCTCATGGGCCTGGAGCTCACCAAGCAAGCTAGCCTGGTTGGTTAGAGACATCCAGTGATCCACTCTCTCTGCCTTCCCAGCTGGCACCATCCATCATGCCTTGCATTTTAAGGGAGATTCTGGGGATCAAACTGAGGCCCTGACACTTGCAAGGCAAGCACTTTACTGACTGAGTCATCTTCCTGACCTGGGATTACTTACTTAGACAATTTATTTACACTTGGCATTAGCCACAACCCCCTGAAGACGGGTCAGCTGCTAAGGGAAGGTGAGGTGGCCAGAAGGTCCCATCGCTGAGACACAGAGCACCTCACCATGATTCACACTCAAACTGAGAGGCAGCTGCCATGTCATGTGACTTGTCTCATTTCCTTTGCTGTCTGGGGTTCTCCGAAACCCCCACGTGCAGGGAGATCGTGAGAGCAAAGAGGTAGATAAGGAGAGAGGGGCAGAGGAAGAGACTGACATCTCAGTCCAGAGCGGATCGATTCTTGTGGGATAGCCTTCTCTGGATGTCGTTCTAATGCTTTCTTCCTCTCTAGGCTTATGCTTCTGTCAGTGGGGGCCTTTTCAAGACACTGCTAGGGTTGGATGGACAACACTGGATGCTGTCCGAACGTGGCAGTCTTGAGACATCCCTAGGGATGCCACTATCTTAGAGAGACCAGGAAGCAGGAGCCTTGTAGAGAGGCTTCTCTCTAGTCCTGGCCCAGGGCTACAGGGACCTGTTGGAATCTCCTCCCAACCTTGCCTTCTCCAACAGCCAGGCTGGGTACCTTGGACTGGCTACAACAAGCACATGTACACCATAGGGATGGGCGAAAGCCACAAGCCAGAGATTTTATTTTTACTTATTTAATAAAGTTTATTGTGCGTGTGCAAGTATGTGTGTATGTGGAGGCCAGAGGTCCACCTCGGGGACTGTCCTTCAGGGTGCTCACTATTTGAAAACTATGTACCGTGTTTGTCACTACTGGGGGAGGTGAGAGGTGTGCCACAGGGCACGTGTCGTGGTCAGAGGACAACTTCTGTGGAGCCAATTCTCTCCTTTCCCCTTTACACTGGTCCCAGGGATCGAACTCGGGTCGCCAGGCATGTGTGGCAAGCACCTTTATCCAGTGAGCCATCTCACCAGCCCCGCCTTGTGTTTTTTGTTTTGTAAAAAGGTTTCTTAGTGGCCTGAAACTCATCAAGTAGGCTAGGTTGGCGATCTGCCTGTTGCTGCCTCCCCAGTGCTGGAATCACAAGTATGTGCCACCATGCCTGACTTTTTAAGGTGGGTTCTGGGGAACCGACTCGGGTCCTCATAATACTTCACCAGCTAAGCTGTCTCTTCTGCTCGGCCCTTTTTCTCTGGTAGAGCCAACTGCTAAACACTTGCCAGATAATCACACATACACAACACATATTTCTTAAATACACAGAGGGAGAGTGCAGAGGGTTGTCTTGAATTCAAGCAGCTCCGACACCTGTCTGGCCCCATCCTGGGATTAGCGGTGATGTTCAGAAGGCAGTGCCAGGAGGACTAACTTAACACGAAATCTCTCTTTGGTAACAGCGCCTCTGACTCAAGTCTGGTGGAAAGTTATCAACTTTGGAAACCCTCAAGGAACAGGCAAGTACCTCACAGCATCTCTCGTTTCTTTTGATGTTCAAAAGAGAACTATCTTAAATGCCAGGACAGAGCCACAAGAGGAAGGATGCCAGGCTCACGGGGCGCAGTCACGTACAGCCGCTCCCCTGGGTGACCTCAGCGAGAGAGTAACTTTCTCCGAGTCTCGGTTTCCTATGCTGTAAACTAGTCAATGACACCTTCTCTGCCTATCCCCTGGGGAGACCTCCCCACAAACCTCTCAAACTCCTATTCATACTACAAGACCCAGTGTGTGATGCTCTCTCACTGTGACGGCTCCTTCACTCTTTTCTCTCTCCCTTCCAGCATTCACTGTGTTGGGTCAGTTAGCTCTTATTAATATAATGCCTCTAGTTATTCCAAAGTGCAGATGTCTACATTTTCATTGCTTTTATGGTGCTTGGTACACAGTACTTGAGGGCTGAGTGCTTATGAAAGTGATCCGAGAAACTGGATGGGAAGGGTTCTGAACTGTGGCCATCATACATATAATATAGTTATCATGAAGGGCAGACTTCACAGTAGGGGGGGCACATTATTGACTACCCTGAGAACTACCCTTCCAGGGCACTAGGAACAGACCCTGTCCAAGCACTTAATCCACCGGCACTGGCTAAAATGAGCCAAACACCTGCAGGTTCAGGAGGAAAGGAACCAGGAGGGATACAGTGTTCTTCTGAAGAGTAAGCCCGCCTCTCCTCCTGCCAGTGTGTCCCAACTGCTTGATCCAGGATTTCGAACCCTCCCTGCCCACAGGCTCTGAGGTAAGAAGATTATATAAGGGATGAATGCAGCCTTCATTTGTTTTAATAAAAGAAACAGCCCATTTAAAGAAACATGGACTTGAGCAGCTTGAGATTTCTGCCTGAATGTGACCCAGTGGCTGTGCAATATAAAACAGCTGTCTAGAGAATAGCTGGTTTTTCCTCTTTAAAACATTCTGGAAAATTTGCTCTGTCCCCATGCCAAGATGAAAAAATGAAAACCAGAAGGGCTGTTTGGACCGTCTCTTCATTTTACAGACTACTTTAATGTTATAAAGACAGAAGCTCTGCTGTTCAAGGGCCTGGGGCAGTCGGTGGAGAGGCCTACCACCATGTGGGATTTGTGAGCAGACCCCAGGGGGTGGGGGTGGGGAAGACTCTCCATCTCAGATAGATTTCAGAGCTGCCTGCAGGGACCTTAGGTGACAGGAATTTCCTAAGAAAATACCAACAAACTGGCCTGCCTTGGAAAACTCCTCAACTGTTTATCACATAGCTTATCTCTCTGATGATGAAGACGGTCATGAAGGTGGTGATGGTGGTGATGGTTGTGATGATGCCTATGGTGGCAATTGTGGTGGTGATGGTGGTTGTGGTGGTGGTAATGCCTGTGAGTGTGGTCATGGTGGTGGTGATGGTGATGGTGGTGATGGTGATGATGGTGATGGTATAGAAGGCTGTTTTCATACTGATGCAATGATCACACTAGCTAGATGGGCAATGCATGACTGATGCTACCCATGTGGAAGATGAAGGCTGGCTTCAGATTTAATTCCTTGCCACGGCTGTCAGGTACCAGCCCCCCAAAGGAGCTTTAGGGTGGTGGTGGTGGGCTACAGTGGACAGGAGCGGCAAGACTATAAGGAGAGGGGTGAGGAGATGGTCTAAGTGCTGGAACCCTAAGGATCAGACTCTGCTCCTGCACCCTGCCAAGGACAAATCACATGATCAAGGGCCATCATAGGGTGACGCAAAGATCAAGTGATAAGGACGGGCACATTGTATGGTAGATCCTGCAAGAGTGACCGTTGCAAATTCTTCGTCATTATTTCAAACTTCACAGAGGGCCACCTACCCTGAGAAGGTATTAAGTCCATTTATTCCCCATGATTCTGCCTGGGTGGGCATTCTCTCAAATAGTTCACAAGGCTCTTCACTACCCGCCATGGAGGGACTCAGGAAAAGGCAATCAGCTGAAGCATCTTAGCTTCTATATTCAGAAGAAAACCCCAAGTCTGATGAGGCATAAGGTGTGTGTGTGTGTGTGTGTGTGGTCGGGGGCTGTGTGTGTGTACACTTGTGTGTATGTGTGTGTGGCTATGTGTATAAAGTCAGGGCTTGTGTGTAAGGGTGTGTGCATGTCACGAATCTGGTAGCTCTTTCTTTTGCTCTTCACTTTTTAAACACTGCTCACCCGCTGTTGACAAACCACTTGTCTTTTTTAGATATTTCTGTGTCCACAGAGATGAAAATCTTTGCCCAGATTCAATAAGGCAGGAAATCAATGGAGGTTTTCATTTTCTGCTCAGCCCCCAAAGACAAGACAATGACAAGAGCCTAAGGAAAGGTGGGTAGAGATGCCTGGGAGCTTCTTTCTGAGTTCTGTGTTCTGCAAGAACTAAAACAGGAAAGAATGACCTTACCCGCACTGCTGTACTATGTCAGACCCAAATGCTTCTCCCTTGCTTTATTAAAAAATTTTTTAAAAGCCATGCCATTCTGATTAATATGGACAACTTCAACAAAAGAAAGACACCTTAATCTTTTAAAGACAGCCCCAACCAAACCTAACAGTTTGGGTTTTAAATGGCTACATTGAAATATTTCTTTCTCTATTCATTTCCAAACCTGGGCCATAAATCACCCTTATGAACACAATGGCCTGTGCCTGTGGCAATTTATCATTTGGATAATGTCACCTGGTCAGGTGTGCGTTAATTTATGCCTCAAATTAGGACTCAAGTTGGCTGGAATCTTCCCTTTCATCTGCACACCCAGAGCAGCAGCTCCTCTGGACTAAAATGCATACCCAGGGCAGGAGGGAACCACGCCATTCTTTTCTCTCACAGAGGCAGAGGGAAGGGTCGGGAGAAAGCCAGGCCCTGCCAGCCAGCTGCTGTTCAAGGATGCAACCTCAGATGGAATGCTTGCTAAAGTCAAATGAAAGAGAGAACACGCAACACCCCATCTTCTCTCTGTGTATGTGTGTTTGTGGCTGGATGGGCACACAGACGTGTTCGCATATGCATGGAGACCAGAGGATTCTCTCAGATGTCATTTTTCAGCCACTGTTCACCTCGCTTTCTTTTAGAGGAGGGTTTATTTTTATTTTTATGTACATGACTGCTTTTGCCTACAGTAGGCCTGTGCATCATATACATGCCTGGTGCCAACCAATTCCTGAGAAGGATGCTAACTCTCCTAGAACTAGAGTTAGAGAGGGCTGTGAGCCACCATGCAGGTGCTGGGAACTGAGTCTGGGTCCTCAAGAAGAGCATCGAGTGCTGGTACCCACTGAACCTCCTCTCCAGTCCTCACCTTGCCTTTTGAGGCAGCATCTCTCATTGGTCTGGAATTTACCGAGTAAGCTAGGCTGGCCAGTGAGCAAACCCCACGGATCATCTGTGTCCACCTCCCCAGAATTGATCTAATAATTGACTCTACACCCAGATTCTTTTGAGGGCTCTGGGGAGCAAACTCAGGTCCCCATACTTGCAAGGCAAGCACGTCACGGGCCGAACCGTGTGTGTTAGCTTTTGGACTCTTCAAGGGAGACGCAGGAGTTGAGTGACAGTGAAGTCAGAGGCGCGGACAGCACCCAGCAGGCCACATCTCAGAGGGGCACAGACAACAGGGGGATGTGCTCAACTGGAGTCCTGACTCTTCTCCTAACTTCCTGTCACCTTGGTTAAGTCTTAATACCTTGCTGGGCCTCAGTTTCTTTCATGGGAAACGACAAACTGTCCAAGATCTTCCTTCTCCGACATTCTACAACCTCTCCTCAAGCATTTGCTCATTAGTGTAGCTAGCTTATTCCAACATGCATCTACTCACTATCAGCCATACTATCCTAATCCTTTATCACAGTTCTCTCATTTGGTCACTCACACAGCCTCGGCAGTCTACCTAACCTCGTCCATTTAGAAAACAAGGGGCAGAAGCTCCTGAGGAAGAATGTGCAAGGTCCTACTGGGAAGAATAGAATCTCCCTCTGAAACAAGCATCGTCTAAATCCCCAGTGAGTGCTGTGTTCACACTGCTGAATGAGTGAGCTCATGACTGGGGGCTATTCCAATTCTGGCTCCATAGGTCTAATTGCTCGTCCATTGACTAAGATTCCCCGATAAGCGGTGAGGAGCTAGAAATATTTTTGAATTTCCACAAGCAAGGGGTGTGGTTTCAAAATTACATATGAATGTAACTCAATGATAGACTTCAAGAGTCACACACACAAATGAATCTCCTTACACATTAGCCAGGGTGCACGTGTTTTAATTGTGCAACCAGACAGTCTTTCTCAGTTAGCATGCCTGTGATCCCGACTCCTTAATAGTCCCTTTAACCAGAAGAAACCAGAAGCCTAAAACAAAGATTGTGCCTTCCTTCCCCTCCTCTTCCTCCTTCCAGCTTTCCCTCTTCCTCCTCCTCCTCTTCCTCCTCCTCCTTCTCTTTCAATGCGGTCATTGACTCTTTAAAGATGTATCTTTAAAATGACTTATGCCTAGTCCAAGTCAGTCACAGAGGAGAGCCTTCCCAGGCGCAGGTTTAAATGCTCTGGTTTTTGTTTGGTTCAGGGCGTGAAGACGGTAAAATCTCTTGGATCCAGGATGATGAATCACTGCCTCCATCAGTCACTTTCCCAGCGCCTCTCTATCCCCTCAGCTCCATCTCCAAGCAGCCACCCCCTCTTTCCATGATGCCACTCTTCTGACTGGCCAAAAAACACCTGCCAGAAGGTGACTTCACCATGCCCAGTAACTCTGACAACAGTCCACAGAGAGGCCTGTCACTTAAACCGCAAATGATTTCCAACCAGGCTGGGGAATCCAAACAGAACCACAGCAAAGGGCAGAGAGTATGCAATGGGGGCTTCCACCGCAGTTAAAAAGCTGGGCTTCTACCCCTGTGCTTAGGAAGTCTATCTAGCCAGAGGGAGGAGGAGGGAGTCAGAAGGGCCTGCTTTTACCGGGTATGCAGTCTCAAAAGTTACTTACCCTCTCTGATTCTGTTTCTGCAATAACATAGAAAAATAATTAGCCTCAACTCATTGAGTTATAAGATTCTGAGTATTGATGTTAGATATATAGACAGTTGTTAATAATTAAGCTACAATGGCTGATACTAAATTGTTTTATTAATATGGAATTATTATGGCAAGTCTGATACCCTTGTACATGAGTAAACATTCTAGAACTCAATAGACTTCTCTTACTCTGGTCAGCTATACTGTGTATCATTGTAGTGTCAGAGACAGAGACAGAGAGAGACAGAGAGATGAAGACAGAGAGGAGAGATGAGGGGGGTTGGTGCTGGCTAGGGCACATGTACAGAGATCAGAGGCAGTGTCATATCTTGGGTTCTCTTCTTCCACCTTACTGTGGACTCCAGGGATCAAACTTGGGTTGTCAGCCTTGCTCCACAAGCACCTTGGCTCTCTGAGGCATCTCACCAGTTCAGAGCACAGCATCAAGAAGGACACAGATGAGGCTTGCATTCTAGCTCTGATTTTGCCATTGAATGGATGAGGCAAATTAGATTCCCGGGAGCCAATACACAATTCTGTCAAGTGTATGCCTGAATGCCTTCTAGAAGCCTCTTGCTATTTCTAGAATGTGGTATCTTTTGCAGTACCCACTGCTCAATACCAACTGTCAACACAAGTGATGGAGGTTTGTATTTCAGGGGTCCAGGACCATTTCCCTTGGGAGCAGCATTCTCTGTCTCTGTCTCAGTCTCTCTCTCTCTCAAGGCTCCTCCTCCTCCAGGACCAGGGAGGGTTGGGGACACTGGGGTCTGTTGTAACACTTCCCCTCTGAGTGCTCCAGCTAATTCCTCTGCATTTCTAATAAGTATTTGGGGCGGTGACATGCTGCTTTGAAACTCACTTTCCAGTGGAGAGGTGGGACCTGTCACAAATCATCTAACTCCACTGCCTTTGATTTGCTGGGTAGAACCCAAGAGGGAAAAATAAGTAAGGGTTGAAAAAAAATTCTTCAGGGCAGAGGAACGCACATTCTTGGCGGCTGGCAACGAGCCTGAGCACAGAGCGCCCACTGCAGGCTTGCCTCTGTGAGGGGTCTGTCCTTTGACCATGTACAGCAGCAACGAGGCCAGGCCAGGATGGTGTGGGCAAACCACCTCCTACGTGTCTTCTCAAAGGCCTCTTTCAGTATGACCCATAACTCCCAATAGTGTCCCTAAATGGGAACTTCCAAATGATGGGTCCTGTCTTTGCTCCCAGGGCGTTGCCATGGTGGTGAGAAGAACTCTGGGTACCTGGAAGTGATGAGTGACACACAGTGGTTTCATCCATATACTTTCCTGGGGTTCCCATAGCAACGTTGCAAATGACGTGGCATGGGTACCATTATGACCATTTTACAGATGGGGAAAACCACCATGCTTCTAGGGACTGGCAGGTGACAGCGGTGCTTGGATTCAAGTGCCTTCCTTGTCCCACGCCCCCCATTATTCAGAGTGTACCTCACAGGCTAAAGGAGGGAAGTTCAGGCTTGAAGGCGTCCAGGAGAGAGTGGCCCCTGTGTGAGGAGAGGCGCCCTAGCTTTCTGATGGATCCTCCCTGAGGATCTCTGAGCTGGGAGGACTATGGCTACACCTCTTAACTTCTGGCGAGGACCCTTTTAGTAACAGTGTGCCCAGTGACATCTCTGAATTCTGCAAATAACCCCATGCCTCCAGACGGCAAAACTGAGCCAAGGTTTGGGTAGGAAACTGCCTGGACCTTGAATGGCCACAACTTGTAGAATGGATATGCTTCCTCACAGTTGTGTTTTTGATCACTAACTTCTGAGGCACGGCCTCTGGTAGCCTGATCAGGGCTGCACAGGGCTGTAATCTGCTATGTAGGATGATGTACAACTCCTGATCCTCTTGCCTCCACCTCCCAGTTGCTGGAATTATAAATGTGAAGCACTGTGCTCTGTTTTCGCATTGCTGGATAGCAAACCTATGTCTCTGTGAAGGCTAAGAAAACACTTGCAACCAAGGTATCTCCCTAGTGAGATCCTATCGTGTGTGTGTGTGTGTGTGTGTGTGTGTGTGTGTGTGTGTGTGAGAGAGAGAGAGAGAGAGAGAGAGAGAGAGAGAGAGAGAGTGAGAGTGAGAGTGTTAATTTGGGGGGCTGTGTCCACGTGTGTGCATGGTGGATTTTCATGTACTTGTGATATGGTGGCCAGAGATTGTTATTGAGTATTTTCCTCAAAGGCTCTTTATCTTCTTTTTTGAGACAGGGCCTCTCACCGAAGCAAATCAGTTTGTCTAGGTTGGCTGGCCAAGCAGCTCTAGGGAATCAGCTTGCCTCTTCCTCCCCAATGCTGGGATTACAGATGTATGCCACCATGCCCAGGTTTACATGGGTGCCAGAGATCTGAACATAGGTCCTTAGGTTTGCCTGGCAAGGAAACACTTCACCAGCCGAGCTGTCTTCCTTGGCTCCGATTCTTTTTTAAAATACCTTTGTTTTTCAAAGCCATAACCCCACGTTAATGCAAAGAGACAGCTCTACAAAGCTCAACAGACAAACTCACAGCCTGTGTCTGCATTTCTCCTGCCCCTGGGGCAAGCCTTCTCCCTCCCCTCAGCAGCTGCTGCTGCTATTTACCTCCGCATCTTTAAATAACAGGCTTTGACTTTGCTGTTTTCGGCTTTGTCTACTGACCACCCCGACCGAGTCTTTCTCTGAGGTACTCTTCCACCTTCACCATCGACATGGACTCCTCCTGCCCTCTCCCTGCCCTCCACGTCCTGCCAATACAACTCTGTCTGCCTTGTGGTTGGATCCGTAGTCTGTACTTCTTTTTTTTATGAGAAGGTCAACACTGTTCACTGCTGCATCCTTCTGAATACCACGGCTCTCACCAGTTCCTACACAGTGCTATGCTTTGCCTGGACCTACTAACTCATCCTTTTTCCTTGCTTAGTTTTCTAGATGCATAGCACTCACTTATCACCCAAATTCTCTCAGAGCTGTGAAGTCTCCCTACATTCAAAGGTATCGCATGTTCTAACAATTTCACCTCCTCAAAGCCCTGTCTTCAGGTTGTTGTAAACTGTGGGGCCTCGGTGGGTGGAGCCAAGAGGCATGCTGGAAAGCCACTCACACCAGGCAGGTGGCACCCACGTAGAAAGTTTTATTAAGCAGGGAAGAAAGAGAAAACAGGCAGGGTCTGAGGAGAGGAGAAGAAGAGAAAGAGGAAAGGGAAGAAAAGGAAGTGTGGAGGTGCACGCTACCTCCTGATGAGAGAGGAAGGAAGAGAGAGAGAGAAAGGGGAGGAGTTTTCTCTTAAAGAGGACTCAGAGTCACATTACCCAAGGTGCCCAAGAGTGGGTGAGGGAAACACACCATGTGGACCCAGTGGGCGGTGGTCAAGGAGACACAGGGGAAAGTCGCAGACACTGCACCACGTGGAAAGTTTTATTGGGGGGGGGGGAAGAGAGGGAAAGCAGGCAGGGACTGAGAGAAGAAGAGAAAGAGAAAAAAGAAAGGGAGAGAGGAGGTGTGCACTACCCCATGGCAGGAGAGAGAAAAAGGGAGAGAGAAGAGGAAGGGGTTTTTCTTTTAAAGGGGACTTTACATAGGATGGCACTGTTCAGGACGCTGGGCAGGCCAGTGGCGGATCTGAATGTTAATACAGGTCCTTTTGGATCTTACCCAGTCTGAACTATTTTTTCTTCTTCTAGCTGTTGTGATTTGTCTGTCTGTGAAATCTGACTGTGCTGGGTTGGCGTCTTTGTTTTGTTGTTGTTTGTTTTCTGTGATTCTATTTATTTTTATGTTATATGTATGGGTGTTTTGCCTGCATGCATATCTGTGTAGCGTATGTGTGTCTGGTGTCCCTGGAGACCATATCAAACACTCTGGACCTGGAGTTACAGGCGGTTGTGTGCTGATAGGTGGGTGCTGGGAATCGAATCCAGATCCTCTGGAAAAGCAGCCAGTGCTCATAACTGTCAAGCTATCTCTCCAGGTCCAGCTGCCTTGGTTTACAGAGTGCCTCTTTTTCTTGGCTTACATCATTCTGGAAGGTGTGTCCTTTGGTAGTCTTCAGAGAAACTGCATGTGAGAAGTAAAACGAATGAATTTGTTCTAACGTCACGTGCCACAGACAGTTGTGTTGGGTATAGAGGTCTGCACTGTCAATCACTTTCCCATAGTCCAATGGTGACCTTGCTTCTCAGCCCCTTGGTCTCACACTGCTCCTGTGAGGTCTTGTGCTAGTCTCACTGCTGATCCTGCATATCAGTCTTCTATTGCTCTTTGGAAACCAAGGCGCTTCTTATCCTTGGTGTTTGCAAGTTGCATAAGGATTCTGGCTTCCCATGGATCTACCCTGTCCATGTGAGAGATTCAGTGGGAATCTTTAATTTGGAGAAACTATCTGGAATTATCTCTTGAATTATTTTAACCTTTCCATCCTCCACCCTTTGCTTCTCTGGTTAGATTTTTAATTCATTACAGATCTTTCTCTTTTTTGAGTCAGGGTGTCATGTACTAGCAGAGGCTAGCCTCTACATTATGTAGCTGAGGATGACTTTGAGCTCTCTGTCCTCCAGCCTCCAGTTGCCTGTGTGCTGGGATTACAAGTGTGCACCCCCACATCTGGTTTATATAGTGCTGGAGATTGAACCTAGGGCTTCATGTACGCTAGACAAACATTCTACCAAGTGAGCTCCAGCCCCAGGCCTTGGCTGTTATCTCTGAATTGCCTTTGTAAAGGTCAATCGCCATCTTTTCTTATGACTGTACCATCTTTACTTGTCTTCCTGTGTTTGTTAAAGACCAGACATTTCCCTTCACTGCTCCCTAATGCCGTCTCTTTCTTGTCATAGTTTGTTTCCTTTAATTTGCTGCCTTAAGAACAATACTCTTTGTATTCCCATTAGATACCAGCCATTCCTTGCTATTGACTCCTACTGAGGAGTGCAGTATTAAGAAGATGGGTGATTTCTGGACACAAAAGAGGGGTTCTCACACTGATTAGACCATGTCCTTGGGGAGCTTCATAGCCAGGGTGTTTACCATTTTATTTCTCTTGGGCTGGTCTTATAAGATCCCTGCTCCTGATTAGAAGTACACATGTGGCTACTATTACGCTAAAGAAATGTCCAAGGAAGAGAGAAGGGAGGATCCCCCAGTGAAACCTCTGAACATATTCCTTTTGTGTTTTCTTGTTTTGAATCAACACTGGAGCTCATTAAGAGTAAAGTCTATATATAGAGTGAAGCTCTGGGGTAAGGGAGAGAGACATACTTTATAAAGGGACACATAAGACACAGTCCCTTGAAGGGTTTTGACAACTGCCATGAAAACAGGAACAGACTCTGAGCATCACAGTGTTCATGGGTCCCAAGTCTGGAGGCACAACTGGACACCAGACAAAGGATGGGGCAGGTTAGTGGAGGATGGAGCAGTTTCCCATGAGGGATCTGGGATCAAACTCCTACTGAAACAGCCCAGAGTTCAATCCCCAGAACTAGATAAAGCAGATGTGGGGGCAAACACCTGTAATCCCAGTACTCAGCGGGGAGGCTGGAGGACTAAGAACTCAAAGTCATCCTCACCTCCATAGTGAACTGGAGACTAGCCGCTGCCACTACATGAGACCCTGTCCCAGAAAAGAAAAAGAAAGAGAAGGAGCTCTTTCAGGCTTGCTACTCCATCTCCAGAGGTAACAGGTGGTACCAGATCCGGAACCTTTGGGACGATGTGTTCTGTGCTGTCTTCAGTTTGCCCCACTGTTGACTTGAAATTCAGCCTTCTAGTCTCTGATAAACCTTATTCCACTAGCTTTCGAACTTTCAAGACACTGTAACTGATAGAGTCTCCCATTCTCTTTGGCCGGGTGAGCTAAAACGGGATAAGACTGCACACATTGCTTTTAATCCCTAGAAGCAGCACAGTTACCGTGATCTCTCATCATAGAATGTCGAAGCTCAGGAGATTGACTCATCACATTCAAGATCACTCAGTGAGGTGGGGGCAGCTTAGACTCCAATCATGCGCTTGACTCTGGCTTTTCCTGTAGATCTCTGTGGTACGGACTGGATATTCTGCACTGCCCAGTTCCATGCTACGAGGGAAACAAGTTCTTGGAACTTAAGTAACCTATAATCTATTTGGATTAGAAAGGCATGCAGTACTTCATAAAACAGACTGTGAAAATTATAAGAGAGTATATAATTAGGGATAAAGATAGCTCTTACAGTCCACAGGGGGAATTCTAGGTAATGGAGAGCTGTTTTTTAAATGGTCCCTGAACTTTTACGATGTCACGTGTCCCTGGCTACTCCTTTTGCTCAAAACGTCTTTTCTCTTAGTTCTCAGCCCAATGATTTTCTTTCTCATCCTGACAAAATGTTGCCCCTCCCGCAAAGCCTTTCTCAGCTCCCCAGGTAGGCTCCACATTCGTGATGGTGTCCTGCACATGGACTTTCTGTCCCGGAGTACAAATCTCATGGTAAAGAGGGTGGGCTTGGTTGGAGGTGGGAGAGATGAAGGGGGACACATGGCCTCATTATCTCCTTCAGCCTGGAGCTCCATGGCAGGAGCAGCCAGCCTTGTTCTGCTCTGGGTCTCCAGAGTCTGAGGTTATTCCTGACAGACACTTAAAGGTTCATGCAATGAAAAACAAAAACAAAAACAAAAACAAAAACAGTAGTGACAAGGGAAAATAGTGAATCCTACTAGTGTAGTTGCTTAAGTGTTTCTTCCAATCTGTAATCCTGGTGTGTGTGTGTGTGTGTGTGTGTGTGTGTGTGTGTTCATGTGTGTGACTGCAAGTACATTTACACTATATTGTGAGTATGGAGTCAAAGGATAATCCCAGGTGTAGGTCTCACCTTCTCCCTTGTCTGAGGCAGGGTCTTTCTTTTGCTGTTTGCTGTCTTGTACATCAGTCTAGCAGGTCCTCCACTCCTGAAGATCTGCCTACACCTGTCATCTCCCTGTACCAACACTGGGATTAAGGATGCATGCATCATATACCAAATGGCTTTTACATCACTTCTAGATATCCAAACTCGGGTTCTCATGCTTGCACGGCGAGCAGTTCACCTACTTGGTTATCTTGCCAGCCTAATTCTGGAATTTTGGAGGCAGGACACCAGAGGAGAAAATAATGCAGAGGGAGTTAGAGGTGGCTGTGCATTACTAGGCGCTTAGGAATTGCTGGGGTTCATATTACTGCATCAGAACCGGGGACCCTAACAAAAACGGCCTCTCTGTTTTCCTATCCACTGCCACCCTGCTTGGCGCACGAACCATTTTCCTATCAAGTTGTGATTAGCTACTCCTTGGGGTCTTACATACCAATCTCTTTGAAGAGGGCAAGGGGCACATTTCTTACCCACTCCCCATGTGACTCATCTTCTTCAAGTTCTTGCCTCAGACCGAGGAAGGAAGGATCTGGACTCTCACATCTCCCTCCCTGCATACCCATTCTTACTTAGGTAGTGGATGAAACTGGATCCTCATAGGTGCAGGAATCCCCAGTCTCCTTTCCCATAGTCCGACCTTAAGAATCTAACTCGCCCACCCCAGTCCGGGCTTCCTCCTCTATAAAAGTGAATCTAACGATGCTTCGCCCAACACACTGAGGAGTAGAGAGGCTTAATTAACCAAGGCTCATTTCTCTCGGCACTTTGGACATCCTCCATGGGCACAAAATTATGTTATTACTTGGAATAATAATAATAGTTTCCACTAATAATTCTGCGTTATTACTGCACTTAAGAAATTGTATTAGAGGCCTTCTGGAGCAAGTTTAATACCCATAAATGTCTCTCGCTGGTAAAACAAGAGAGCATCGTGCAGTGATTATGGTTTGTCTTACGTTTCAAAACTACCCGTTGAAACCCTCTGCAGAGTCCTTTAGCCGCGCCTGGCCAACAGGGACCTCTTTGCATCTCCATTATTCGCATGCCCACTGAAATCACCACACTTTAGCAAAGTGGCTTGCTATCAAGGCTTGTGTCTGAGCAACTCCAAAGGCCCAGGGTGTGAGCATGAAAGACATTCACACAGGAATAAGAGGCAGACCCAGCCTCTTGCAGCCAGAGCAAAGTGCATCCACGTCACAGGCTCCAGGTCTACTCTATTCGCCATGCCTTTACAAACACACTGTTCTCAGCTTGATAAGGCTCCTCATCTTAACCCCAGGATCTACTTCTTCAGTTTGGACCAAGGCCACTCCTAGGAGTCTTATATACCAAACCCTGACAGACAGAATCAAATTCATTTCAATCTTCTGGATTTGCCCATGTGCCTCTGCCTACTGGCTGCCACTCATGCCTCTGAGTGTGCCACTGCCATTCTCCAGGGCGGCATACAGCAGGTGCTTCTTCAAGATGTTGCATGAATACATGGATTCCCTCTGTTTCCTTCTCCTTCTTTATTCTTTTACACTGTCCCCTCCAGCCTGAGCACTAGCCCTTCCTTATCCACCCTCTTCACTGGTCACCAAAATAGATGGAGGGGGAAAAGAAAGGAGCAGATTCTCAAAAGGATAGACATTCTGTGGGCAAAGGCAATTAGGAATGGGGCCCAGTGAGAGAGGAGGAAGGATCTAGTGAAAGGGAGGTTCTGAAACAAAAATCCAGGAACAGGAGTTTCCTATGAGACACTGAAAACACAGCCATGTCAAGTTTTCATTTTTAAGGAAATGTTGCACACCAGAGGAAAGGTGTGGGAGGGAGGCACCTGTCATGATGCTCTCCAAGTGTTCCCTTCTCTGTTCCTTCCATTTCCTCTCTTCAACAGGAAGTTGAGCCACGCACATATAACTGAGGATGATACAGAAGGCTCCAGAGACAGCATCCATTGTGCAAGATCACACTGCAAAGTGGAAAAGCCCCCAAGAAAACTGGAGGAGGGTCTGAACCCTGAACTGCCTGTATTAGCTTCTTCTCTGTGGCAGTGATAAAATGTCATGACCAGAAGCAACTCAAGGAAGAAACCGTTCCCTCTAGTTTACAGTTCCACCATGACAGACAAGGGAAGGAGGGCTTGCAGGAGCACGGAACTCACTCCACACAACAGAAGCAGAGAAAAAACAGGAAGTGTGGCAGGGTTATTAACACCCCGTGACACATTTCCTCCAACAAGGCTCTACCCCCTAAAGGTTCTATAACCCTTCCAAACACATGAACCTATGCGGACATCTCCATTCAAACTGCTGTTTAGTAGTGTGGTGAATGCCATTCATTTGGGACTCTGGGGCTCTCAAAACTCCCCTCTTGGTGATGGACAGGTAGCTAAATTGGTAGAATGCTTACCTCAGATACAAGAAGCCATGGGCTTCCTCATCCCAACATCACATAAAACTGTGTGGTGGCACATGTCTGTAATCCCAGGACTTGGGAGGTGGAGGCAGGAGGATCAGAAGTTCACAGCCACATCTTCTTCTACAGACCCAAGGCTAGTCTGGTATAAAGATCTTGTCTCAAATACCCCACCCTCTAACTTCTAGAGAACCAGACAAGAAAGGGGCATATCTACTAAGCAGGAACCAACTTTAGTGCCCAGTGAGGTATTAAGCACAGTGAACAGCAGTTTGTTGCTTTTGTATGAAAAAAATCCCACATCATCATAAGGAAAACAAACTGAGCCAAATTTCCTTGGCTCTTGGTTCTACTTTTGTAAGATTAGGTGTGTGTCACAGAGCCTGTCTGTATACATAGGCCCAGCAAGAAGAGTCCTTGTCCCTGCAAGATTTTCTACCCAGTCTGGGCCAGGCTGCCAGAACTGTACTTCAGGACTTTTGCAAACCTGCCCAACAAAGGACACCAGGCTGGCTGAAGAACACCTGCTCGACCTCGTATGCTTTCTGCAGAGGCTGCGGGACACCAGCGAGAAGAGTTCCCCAGTCCTGACAGCTCCTAACATCTGAGCAGCGTGGTCTCACTCTCTGGTTTTCTGTATCTCAATTCGGCCTTCCTTTGGGGGCACAGGATTCAAAAGAAGACTCTGGAGCAGAGGGAGCAACAGTCTCATCTTTGATTTACAAAGTCCCTGGAACAATCTTCCCCAACAGCAATTCCATCCCTACCATAATAAGGAGAAGGAGTCTGCTAACTAACTAACAAAATCCTTCAGGACTAAGTTCTGATACTGTCCAACATTTTAGCATTTTTGTTGTTTGTTTGTTTGTTTCAAACTCTGATGTACAAGAAGGAGAGCAGGAAGAAGTTTATTGTTAAGTCACGGAACACAAGACACATCCACCATGGTGCTATTAGCTGAGGCATGGGAACATCTCAAGAGCCACATTGGACAACCAGTAATATCACGTTTCTCTTGTAAACACCAGGTAACTCGGGCTTTCTTCATCCCAGGGCCTGTCTTTGTAAAAGGAAGAGAGAACCAAAATCTCTCTCCCAGATTCAATCAGAAAATGCAAATGAGGTCAAGTTTCTTACAGGCTTGTGAGATTTCCCTAGAGAAATTTCCACAGCGTCTCGACTGTGGCTGCTGCCCTTTAGAGGCTGAGACTTGTCTGTGGAGTCCAGGGACCTCCGCGCAAGCTCCTTCCTCTCTTGCCTCGACTCTCCAGCTGGGTGAGCAGTTGAATTCCATTAAGGGGCTCCCTGGAAGTACCAGTCAAGGACTCACGTCAAACACACACACACACACACACACACACACACACACACACACACACACACACCATCTCCACGTGGGTGGAAGCCTCTCTGCCCTGTCTAAGTGCTCTGCATTAATATCAGGCCACAGGACCCTTAAATTCTTTAGTGGATGCCTGCCTGCTTCTGGGACTAGCAAATCTACTCCTTCCGTTTTAAATGAAAAGAATCTCTCTCATGAAGCCCTTCAGTCCACTGTCCAGTGAGAAATGTGAATGGGTGGGAGGGTGGGGCTCCATGGGGGTCACGTATGCATGTCTTCCAGTGAGCCAATGAAGTCTAAAGCCTTGCTTGCTAGCTTGCCATCGGGAAACTAGAAGTTTGAGACGGGCTGATGAAAGATACTGCAAGCCAGCACACCCAGCTCTGCCTCCCAGCTACCTGAGGGTGCTTCCGGGAATTTATAAGGTTTCTTTCAGTCCTCACAGGTTCTAGCATGTGCTTCGAAAGTCGGCTTTTTATTTTTTATTTTTCCCACCCAGAGATAGATGAATACTGTTGATCAAAGTTCTCTCACGGCTCTCTTCAGTGTGAAAAGACTGCAAAGGACCAGGAATTAGCTTTCCATGGGTAGAAGGGAAGAGGGAAGGCAGAACTCCATCACCAACCTCTCTCCCCTCATGTCAGGAGGGCTTTAAGAAAATGGATGGCTGGGACCTTGATTCAACAGCGCACTTGTGGGAAAGAGCTGATGGGGCAGGGCTTGCATTGCATGAAGTGGGTGAAGATGTGAGGTCAAATTAGGGCACACACTTTCCTGTAAAAATTGTATACGTTGTCGGTAAGTTGGATTTTCACCTGTTAGCCGACAGCTTTCAAAGTGAGAATGGGATGGTGGGGGCGGCAGGTGAATGAGGCTTACAAGAAACTTGGAGAACATTGGCACCAGTTTCCCCTAACCTGTCAAAACTGACAGTCTGGAGGTTCCAACTTGGTTACCAATGGACCGAATCTCCACACACACATACCCTTTCCTCTTCTTTCCTCCCCCTCCCTTCCTTTTCTTCCTTTATGAAGCAGGGCCTCATTGTAGCCCAGGCTGTCCTGAACTCATTCCGCAGCTGACAATGACCTCGGGCTCCTGATCCTCCTTCTCCACCTCCACAAGGATGAGATTACATATGTGTACCATCATGTCTGGTTCATGCAGAGCTGAGCATGCAACCTCGGGCTTTGTGCAGGCTAAGCAAGCCACCGGCTGGGCCACACCCCCCAGCTCCCACATCTTTGTTTTTTAAGGAAGTCTCCCCTCTTCCACAGTCTTACAACATGAAGTCACTCACCTCAGGTACTGGGGCCACAGGGAAGCTTGCTAGAATGCAGGTTCCCAAGCTCTGACCTCAAGGAGTGGGGATGTCACTCAAGAACCTTTGCAGGAGATTGTGGGTATCTAATCCCCAAGCCCTCCCCCCTCCCCCCCTCCCCTCCATTCCAGCTCTGCAATTCTATGGAAGGTAGTGTCAGCCAGTATTGCGGCTGCCCACTGGCAGGGTACGCCTCACCTCGACCAAGCATTACCATTACCTGTTACTGGTTACAAGGCCTAGGACTGCAGCCAGGCCTGGCTCCTTCTACTTGTTGGCAAGGCTAATTGGCAACGTCAGGGACCTGCCTTCTGCCCTCCAGGCACCCAGGTCATTGGTATGTGTGTGCAGTCCTTTCAGCCAACCCTCCTCCTTTAAGGCACCCTCTTTCCGTCTCCATACTGCCTGTGCACCCCTTTGGGGGGCCACCTATGGCCTCCTTGGCTGTTTGGGATGAGGACATCTGTTCCCCATGCTGGCGTTTTGCAGCCTTCCTGAAGGTGGGGTTCCCATGAAGACACTAGCCTTCTACTCCTTACTCTCTGCACCCAACGTGGTCTAGATGCTTCCCTGGGCGTGTGCCTGAGGAACTGGCAGCTCACCTAACTTCACCTCCTGCCCCTTGAAGAGGCACTCCCTCCTCGGTACGCCCCAAAGGCTTGGAACACACTTCTGTGGGTTCAGATCCAATTTAATGACTTGTACCCACCTCTCCACCCTGCCTAAGTTATAAGCTCTATGACGCCAAGGTCTATGTCTTACTCATGGTAGCATCCCTAGCAACCAGTGTGGGGCCTGGCGATAGCATAAACATTGATGGGGAGCCTACTGTTGGGCAGGTACTAAGCTGGGGCAGCATGCCACTTTCATGCAATGTGTACCATGTCACTTTATCCTCACAAGAGCTCTACAAGATCCACACTATTATCAGTCCCATTTGAATAAAAGAGGCCAGAGAGGGATGGCACAGGGCTGAGGGGACCCGACCAAAGTCACACAGTTAGTAAGTTGTCAGTTCAAGCTAGGAATCCAGGCAGCCAGACTCCCAAGACTGTAGTTTGCTGAATAGAAGAAATACAGACCAGTGGATGGCTCTCAATGTCCATAGAAATACTGTGTTTTAGAGCTCACAGCAAGCAGACAGCATTTGGTATAAATCACGATTTGAGTGCTGGAGAAACTGAGGGCTTGAGTACTGAGCGAAGTGAGCAGCGGTGAACAGTATTGTGGGTGCAGGTCCCAGCAGAGAAGAGGTGGCCTAGGTAAAAACAGAAGTCTGCCACCCACTGTCTGGGTGAGCCGGGCGGGTCCTTTACCCTCTTTTTCACTTGGCTTCTCTACCTCCCAAAGTAGAGGCAATAAACAATAGAATTGATCATGTTGTTTTACTGTCTGGATTAAATAAGATTCTAGGAGGCTCGTGGAAGCGTTCCCAGTGTGTATCAACTGCTCTCTAAATGCTCCAGGGACTGCTAGAGTCACCACATCAGGGACTGAAAATAGTCTCAGAATCTCAAGTCCTGCTTTACTCAGGAGGAGGAAACCGGAGTATCGTTTTCATATTGATTTTCATAACTGGAATAGCTAGAATATGATCTTGAAAAAGCAACTCGGCCAATTCTCCCAGTCAGTCAACATTCTCCTTTTCCTAATGAGGAAGGCTCAGCCCAAAGAGTCAGACCCCTCCCCGATCTCAGCGACCCTGAGGGTGAATGTGGGTCTCTGGACTTCAGCTATGCAAGCCCAGGTCCACTAGTCCCCGACCCTTATACCCCGCATCCTCCCAGCTAGGACAAGAGTCTAGCTCTTCAATTTCAGTTCAGTAGAAGCATTCCCTGCTGGAGCTCAAATTCAAGGCAAGCAGGTCCATCAAGGTCCAGTACTCTCATGTGACAGGTGGGTAGAATTACAGAATCACATTGGGAGATCCACCCCGGAAGAAGGCTGGACTCCTCCTACCAGACTGATTACTGAGTGGTGAATCAGCATTGAGGTGGGTCTTTACCCCCAGGTCTATACACACCAGCACTCAGGGATCAACACCACCCTTCCGGGCACATCTGGCTTCCACTTCTGTTGTTATCTTTAACACCCTCCCCCAAGCCTGTGGTCATTAAGTACTTTTAGAAATGCCGAGGCCACAGCCCAAACAAACTAAACCTCTAGGCTCTGGCCAGGCATGAAGACTTTAATTTTTGAGGTGATTATGACCCATCCATCAAGCAAGGGCAATGTCCTACACCCAAGCTGCCTCACGTGGGAAATGGTTGAAAAGTCAAATTCTCCACCAGGCTTGCACTCTTTTGTGAGTTTCCATGACAAAGGAAAACACAAAGTTCTACCTTTGTTCATTTAGTGTCCTTTGCTCTCCTTCTGGCTTGCTTTTGTTGCTGGTGATAAACACTGTGACCAAAAGCAACTTGGGGAGGGAAGGGCTGTCTCAGCCTTCCTTCCACATGGCAGTCTAGATTGAGGGATATCAGGGCAGGAACTCAAACAGGAGCAGATCGGGGAGCCATGGAGGAAAGCTGCTTATTGGCTTGTTCAGCCTCCCTTCTTACACAGCCTAGGCCTACCTGTCTAGGGATGGTATGGCCCAAAGTGGGCCAGGCCCTCTCATGGTAATCGGCAATCAAGCAAATGCTAAACAGACATGTTGCCAGGCCAATCTGATGGAGACATACTCTCTTCCCAGGCATGTCTAGGTTTGTGTCTAGTTGACAAAAGCCAACTCTGATATTCCCTCCATCATTCCAGCCTTAGACGGAAAGCTTCCTGAATGCAGACTATAGCTTGGGGGGGGGGGACGACAGAGCACCCCATGGGTGGAGACTCAATGAATACATTCAAGAAATGAACAATGCATGTGTGCATTGTGCATCTGAATAGGTGAGGTAGATAGATTATTGAAATTTTTATTTTTCAGAATTTATTGTCATGGCCTAATAGAGATGGGATATAAGCATACATAAGCCATATTTTATCTTCCCCAGAAATAAGAAAGTCTAATTCATGGTAGTAAGTAAATAAATAAATAAGTAAACAAACAAAAAAGAGTAGATACTGACAGCAACCCCCCCCCCCCCAAAAAAAAGTGAATATGCAACAACTTTGCCCAAAAGACTACATTTGCCTAAAATAGGACTGTTTCTTTAGGTCAAAATCCTGAATACTTATTATAGTGCACTGAGTGTGGGGGGGCAGCATATTAATAAGGTTTGTTTGTGAGAAATAACGAAGTTTATGACAAGGTTTTCTGACCTTTGAATTTATTGGGAAAACAGCTTGACTCATTGGTAAAGAATCACAGGGTCCGCTAAGTAAGTCAGGAGAGGCTGTCTCTAACCTGCAGACATGTCCAGTGCGTGGGTCAATGGGTGCCCGACAGATCAGCTATGGGGATAGTCAAGGAAGAAACGACACAGGGCAGGAGTGTTGTAGGTGGGCAGAGGCAGCATGGGGAGATACTGTTCTCTCAAGTAGGCTCTGGGGAGTTAATTCAGCCAACATTTTCCCCTGGTCCTGGTGTGGAAACAGCCCTGATCTATGTAGTCAAGACAAACTTTGTTCTTGGATATCTTTGGGGGGTTCAAATGAGGAGACACAATTATCTCTGTGAACTCTAAATACAGCATGCTGACAGAGGCCAGCCAACTGGCTCCTTTGACAGACATCTTCCCTTGTAAAAAGAACCCCACCGTGCCAGCAACCGGGGTGTTACATTCAATAATAAAATCCATGTTAGAACACTCAGTGTGTTAGCAAGCATATGCTGTAGTCATTAGGCCAGATGAGTGAGATTTAATCCAACCCTGCCATTTAATAGCTCTGTGAACTTTGGCAAATTACATCACGTGGTATTGCTCTGTCTTCCCATCTGTGTAATGGGACACATAGGACTACCTCCATCATAGTATTGTGTCTGTGATGCTTATGTGATGGAACTGAGTAGTTTCCTAACAAACAGCCCATAAGAAGGCATGCTTTCTCTAGAAACCAAAACTATATGTTCACTACTGTGAATGTTTTCTTTAAAAAAAATTCAATTTTTCTTATTTTTAATTATGTATGTATGTATGTGTATGTTGGGGTATGTGCATGTGGGTATAGTTGCCTGTAAAGACCAGAAGAATCAGAGTTCCCTGGAGTTAGAGATAGGGGCAATGGTGGGCTTCCTGATATGGGTGCCGGACCAAGCTTGGGTCCTCTGGAAGAGCAGTACACTCTCTTAACCGCTGACCCACGTCTCTCTCCAGATCCCAAGTAATATGTTCTCTTATCCAAAAGATATTACAAGTAAATTATAACTGCTAAGGGAGAGACTAGCAGCTGATGAAAGGAAAAATAATGTTATGTCTATGGAAAATGTCACAGTAGTGACCTCAGAGGTGGAGTGTAAAAACGTCATAAAGACAGTCCACACGGGCTAAAGGAGTGCTATGTAGCCAGGAACTTGGGGGGTTCTGATTAGTGCTGATACCTGAGAACTAATTAGCTTGGGTGACTAGAGCCTGATACTTTGGATTGTTCAGAGGTCAGCCTACTTGGAAGCAGTGATCTCCCTCCTGTGACACGGCACCAGGTACATGTTGCTAAGCTTTCCTCACTTACCCGGAAGAACTGGAAGAGTGTTATGGGGATGGCTTGTCACAATCCACACTGTGAAACATATCCCGAGGAGCTCTGTGTCCACACCATGCATGCTTGGACACAGGGTTGATGTGACTGGCCGGGGGACCAGTGTAAGTTGTAGCAATGCTGTGGAAGTCACTGTGACTTTAATAACTGTGTTGATGATTCAGGAGAGACTGAACCACAGGGAAGCTCCCTTGCAGTCTCATTCAGGACCTTTGTCTCAATCACCGACATTCCATGGGGGCTTTGATTCAAGGTGGCCTGATTTAGGAAGCACAAGGCAAGGAACCAGAGGCATGACAGCAAAATCTCAGCCTGATCTGGGGGCACCAGCCGGTTTTAAGGCTCAGTTCAGGGGTATGTGCTGCTCTCAGGGACCAGGGTTGGTAAAAGGAAAGAACAGTAGATAGCACCCACAGCATGAACTTCCAGAATTCTCTATTGTGAAATATGAGAACTGAATTTAGTTTCTGCGAGCTTCTTCATGTCTAGATTTTAAAATGAATGATTAGCTGTGAGAGATGTAATTTAAACATAGCCTGCCTGATTCTTGGGCAAAACAAACTGCCACATAAGATGATGGAGGGCTCTCCTCACTCTATTGTGTTCCTGAACATTTACCATTATGGATATATCTCTCGAGGTTTCAAAGTCTTTTGGATTCTTTTAAGAAATACTAGTTTTTAAAAACGTATGGGTGATTGTGAGGTGAGTGAGTGTGTGTGTGTGTGTGTGTGTGTGTGTGTAATGACAAGTGGAAACAGACTGTTGGATGTAATGGCATGCATCCCACAGTACCTGAGAGGCGGGGGACATGTCTCATTCACCTGCACAAAGCCTGTCCCAGCTAGGTGTAGGCTGATGCATCCAAACATTATTTCTCAATAGAGGAACACCTCTAACCTGGTTCCTATGGACTCAAGGGCAGCTTTTCCACTTGGGTCCTAGGGAGGGGCTGAAGTCTGAAGCGATCCCCTGCTCTCCGGAGGCCAGTCTCTAGGCTTGCTGCTGCCGCCTCTCTCTGCCACGTAGAAGACCCTGGGCTGCTGCTGAGGACCATTCAGGGAGCAGGGCAAACACTGCAGGGCTGTATGCAGGCAGCCCTGATGCAGGCTGCGGCTGTACCACTTCCAGGCTTTATGCTTTTTTTAAGCTCTTGATTTAAATGAAGAAAGAAATTGGCTTATATTTTTAGCAGCTCCTGCTACTAAACTCATTTGACAAAAGTACCAAAGGGACAGGTAAGTCTGACTATGATTTTTTTTTTTTCCCATGGAGGAGGAGGGTATAATTCATCTGAAAATGGCTGGTACTTTCCTGGCCTGGGGACACTATCCTACCTGCTCCCTTCCCCCTCTTTTTTTTCTCAAAGATGTACTCTTTTCTTCTCCCTCCTCAGCAAACATCAAACTCAAGATATTTATCGTCCTTAGCTGCTTTAGTTTCCAAGCACTACTCGAACCCCAGGATGGAAAGCTCAGTTTAGAAAGTCCACCAGCAGCCGGGCGTGGTGGCGCACGCCTTTCATCCCAGCACTCGGGAGGCAGAGGCAGGCAGATCTCTGTGAGTTCGAGGCCAGCCTGGGCTACCAAGTGAGTTCCAGGAAAGGCACAAAGCTACACAGATAAACCTTGTCTCGAAAAACAAAACAAAAAGACCAAACAAACAAAAAAAAAAAAGAAAGTCCACCAGCTTTAACCACACTGTGGAAGAAGATGCACTTATTTGGGTGGGTAGGACCACCTTCCATGTACTAGTAGAAAGTGAGTACTTTGTAGAGGTGTAACTGTGAACCCAGTCAAAAACCAGTCTTGAGGGTGTATTTCCATCCACTGAGCCTTGACTCAAAGTGTATGGCTTCAGAGTACACTGACTGCCCACTTCCCAAATCTTTCCTTCTCTCTTTTGTTGAGACAGGGTCTCATGTAGCCCAGACTGGCCTTGAACTTCCTGTATGTGGGAAAGACGACCTTGAACTCTAAATCCTCCTGCCCTCCACTTCCTGGGGGCTGGAATTACAAGCATGCACCACAACACTGGGTTTCTGCAGTGCTGACATTTCAATGCCTAGTGTTCTTCTTGTGGTTTGACTCAGGACTTCCCTGAGACCGCCTCTGTATTAGCTGCGGAGAGAATTATGTTTTGTTTGTTTGTTGTTCAAGGTTAGGACATTTGTCTATCAGAAGACTCTGACAACATATATTAATAATAGACATGAATTATATTAATATGTAATGTACTACATTAATTATATGTTACTTAGAAAAATAACATATTAGCCAACACTATTATTGACATAAAAGACTTCAGCTTGAACAAGTAAAATCTTGAGTGGGTGTTTGGAGGGTTAGGGGCTGGTAAGAAAACATGTTGTGGTAGGGATGGGAGAGCAGCTCACTAGGTAAAGTGTTTGTTTAGTATTCAGGAAGCCCTGGGTTTGATCCCTGAACTCATAAAACTCAGCAAGGTGGTTCCCCCTGTAATCCTGGCACTTGAGCAGAGAAGGAAGGTGTTGAAGGTCATTTTGGGCATTGAATTGGAGGTCCAGCCTAGAATTCAGGAGAGATCGTCTGAAACTCCACCTGCCATTTGGAAATTTTTCCCTGGGAGTGCAAGGTTATGAAAGATGATCATATTTCCAGAGCACAGTCTGAAAAAAAAATGTGTTTTATATATAGTGCCCTTGAACTAATTCTAAAGGTGTTCTCAAGCCACTGTGCATGGCTAGGCTTCTGGGAGGACCAGCATGTAAGTCTGTCTTTGCTTCTTCCCACTGCAGTAACATGGGAACTTAGATCCTCTGGGGAGAAAGGGTCTCCAGAGGATCTGAGTTGGGGAGATGCTGTCTGTCTTGGTCCTCTGGAAGAGGACAGGTCCTAGTGAGGATGTTTGCTCCCTTGAGCCCAGGGTTAACCAGCTGTTCCAGAGCTGCTTCAGCCAGTCAGCATTGCTGAAGGTGCCTCTGCAGTAGCCAGAACACTAATACAGCTACTGTTGTGTATGTTTTATCTGCTGCCAGATACAAAATCCCCGATACTGTGGCTGGCATGTACTACATACTCACTTAATACTGGAGGAAGTAAGACAGATGTGTGTCCACTGAGAAAACGGTGTTGTTTTTTTCTTTTAAGATTTTTATGACTTATTTTTATTTTTTATGTGTAGGAGTGTTTGCCTGCATGTATGTCTGTGCCTCGTGCATTTACCTGATGCTCAAAGAAGCCAGAAGAGAGGACACTGGGCTCCTGGAGCTGGAGTTTCATGCATTTGTGAGCCCCCTGACATGGGTTCTGGACTCAGACCCAGGTCCTCTGCAAGAGCAGCCAGTGCCCTTAGCCACTAAATGGTGTCTCCAGCCCTAACAGGTCAAGTGGGAGCTGGGATTTCATGGTGCAGGCTCTCGAGGGTGAAGAGTGGGCGATATTGGGGTGTGGTGGAATATGAACAGGGTGCTTTTAGAAAGAGGTCTGCGGGGAAAGGAGGTCAGACTGAGACCACACAGGGGCTGGGTGGCATGTAGAGGATGTGCAGGGGTGGGGGGAAACTGCTGGGGGAGAGTCAAGCTCAGGAGAGGCGTAGCTCCATCAGCTCTGACTCCAGATGCCCACTCAGATTATTGCCAGGATGGGGTTAGGAGCTTCCCCAGGCCTTCACAAGCAAGAGTCTTCATCTCCCCTGGCACGTGTCTGTGCCTTAGAGCAAACAGAACTCAGTAGGTTACTGTTTCTGGGGACCTGACCCATTAGTCAGCCTCTCTCTTTGTATCTCTCTGTCTCTCTCTTTGTCTCTGTCTCTCAGGGGGCAGTGGGGGATAAAAGCAGCCATCTCCAGACTGCAGATGACACTTCACAGGGGCTGTTGCTGTCTTTGTCCTTCGGCTCTACATTCTTCAATCCAACCAAGCCTAGATGAAAATCCAGTAAAGCCTTAGGTGGATGACTTTGCATGGAACACGTGCAGGCTTACTCTTGGGTCGTTATTCCCAATACAACACGGTAGAGCGATTTACACAGGGTTTATATTACATTGGTCTTAGAAGTGGTTGAGAGTTGATTTAAAGCATGTGGGAGCTTGTGTGTAGGCTATCTACAAATGGCACTGCTTTATATGAGGGACCTGAGTGTGAAGGGATCTGTGTTCTTGCTCAATATGACTCAGATACCAAGAAATAATTATATGAACTTCCACCCCTCTCCATGGGCCCATTCTACCCACAAAGAATTATGATCTCCCCAGAGCCCTGAGATAATAAGGATGAAAATGGAAAGACATCACAAATCTGAAGGTCTCTAAACATGACTCTCTCCAGAGTCATCTGTTTCTAACATAGCCCAAGCAGCCCAGGACAGCACATGGAAAGATCTGGTCAGTTCTTCCATGAGCTGTTGTCATTTATGGGGCAATCAACCAAAAGGGCAGGGCCCAGATGCTGGAGGTACTTGCCATGGGACTCCACTGACATTTTCTTTTTTAAAAATAGTTTATTTTATTTTACATTTTGTGTTCATACAAGTGTATGTCTATGTATGAGTATGTGCACATGTGAGTGCAGTGCCCATGGAGGCCAGAAGAGGGTGTTGGATCCCCTATAGCTAGAAATACAGGTGGTTGTGAGCTGCCTGATGTAGGTGCTGGGAATCCAATATGAGTTTTCATCTAGAGCAGTGTATGCTCTTAGCTGATGAGCCATTATCTCTAGAAGCCCTCTGCTACTGTTTTAGAAGATTCCCTTCTAGTCGTTTTTTTCTTTATCCAGAAATTGGTAAAATTGGAATTATTCTATCCCTGCAGTTTTAGATCTTGTTTTTTCCCCACTTAACACTGTACTATGTCATTAAGTAATCTTTGAAAATGTTATCCTGATGGCTGTGTAAGTTATATTATAGCTCTCTACTTCTTAATTAGTGCAAATATATTGTCCTTAATGCCTCCCCAACCACTGCCTAGCCACAAAAGTTCCCAGGCTTTTGTGACTGTCTTAGTGGCTGATGCTGACAGACAGCCTTTAGGATTTGATAAATCCTTCCAGGCAAGTAAAGCCGCTGCCTGTATGGGTGCATCTCATCTTCATCTCTTCCCTCCTCAGAGCTCTGAAATTCATATGAGCAGACTAATGCCTCTGGAATGTTTATTCTCTGAAAGCTGGAAGCTCCAGGGTATACAAGAAAACAGCACAGAATGTGATGGGAAACACATGGCAAGTGTCTAGTCAATTCAAGAAAAACTCAAGATTTATGTGGGCACAAGAGAACCACACCTCAGGTTTTCTCTTAACGAAGAATAAGTTTCCAAACATTGCCATATTCTTTTCTTCTCCTGGGTCTCATCCTACCCTGATCCAATTTTTGTCCTGAAACTAGAACATCAACAAGGTAGATGTAGTCCATCTGGTTTGGGGTGTTTGGTATAGAGAACCACTCCAGCATGGACCACAGCAGAGGCTGGATGGCATGTCTGCAATGCAGAGCTGGATGCCCTTATGACTCCCAATATCCACTGGTTCATCCCTTCTGATATGCCAGCTGGACTGTTGACATTACCTCCCCGTGGACCAGGACACAAAGCAGATTTTTCCCTATAAATGGTTTCTGGAATTCTCATTAGCTAGTTAAATGAGGGTAAGATTGGCCCAGATCCTCAAGTTTTCTATAGTGGAGTTTTCTAGAGCCCATTGTCAAATACCTCTGTTAATATTTAAATATAGATTCCTGGATCTGGAGATTTACGTCTACTTTATTTGGTAGTTTGGAAGGGAGACTCTCCAGCCTCTAGAAGCTTCTAGATGAAGCTTCGTAACTCTTGAACTCAAAGTTATCTGGCAGTCTGCTAGGGCACATCTGCATTCCCATGTCTGGCCATGATGCTGTGTTGCAGCCAACAGCAGAGGTGTTGTAAGACATGCCTGTGCTCTTTGATACTTTGGGAAACGAAACTAGCAGTGTTCAAGGCTGTCTGTACCCAATGCTACTCTCAGATGTGCCTCTTGAACTGAGAAAAGAGAGACCCTGCAGGCAGTATAGTAGGAGATACACAGATCACATAGCCTGACGTTTGGGGATAGTATCTGCAGAGCTTCTGTGACTGACATAAAGCAGTAATGTTTGTAAACAATGTTCTCTTTCACCAAAGAAGATTTGAATATTATTAGAGATAGTTCTGGTCAAATTTGTATTGCCCCCTTATTCCACAGGAAGAAAGATTTTAACTGGGCACATGCCAAAATGATATCTTATCTTGTATTATGTTATCTATATTATATATTTTCCCAGCCTCCCTTACAGCTAGGTATGACCCTGTGAACAAGTTGTAGCAAACAGGATATATCAATGAGTAAGGTATGCACATTTCAGGCCCTAGAACTTGGGTGAAAGTTGGTTCCTAACTCTAGTTTGTCAGGGACTTCCCCGATTTTACCATTGAAAGTTCTACACCCTGGGAAATCCCGTAGTTCTGGGCAAAAGTGGGATGTTGTTTCCCTGTCTCTTTACTTTCCTCTTTCTTTAGTCTAGTTCCTGGAACATGAGCCATATTGGATATGCAGATGATGGTGAAGCTCATGAATGAAAGAAGGGACCTGGAACCACATCCTGTCCACAAAGCATGGCTTTCACAGCTGCTCAGACTTTATGGTCATTGTCAATCAACTTCTGTTTTGGTTAAGTGACTAGTTTTGGGTTTCCAGTACATTCTGAGATAGCTAAACCCTAATATATCTAATTTCATACATTTATCTCTCTGATAAAGATAAAAGTACAGGAGGCAGAGTTCTCAAAATTTCAATCTGTCGGGGGTTGGATATCCTACTGAAGGACATCATCTATGAGGTTGCATTAAGGGGAAAATTGGATTAAAGTTCAGATCTTTACCTAGGTCCTCCCTCTCCTGTTTTCTCTGCTCTATGTTTCTTGCCCTTCAGCCTGCTGCTCCATTCTGACTTTGTTTCACCGTCTTCTGACTGGAGACTGCTGGGTCTTTCTCCCTGTTGTCCTCTAGCTATAGGTCTATAATTTCTCTTCCAATGACCAAACCCATCAAGCCCACATCTTTTACCTTGTTTGATTATCATAATTGTGGCCTCTTCTAAAATCTGATGATATCTGACATTTGACATTTAATTACAAGTGTGTGTGTGTGTGTGTGTGCGTGTGCGCGTGCGCGCGCGCCTTCCATTATGTGCTTAAGTCTTGCATCTCTAGACAGACTCTAATATCCAGGGAGGGAGGCAGAGCAGCTGAGAGAACAGGGCTTAGGAGTTAGAGGGTCCATATTTAAGTCCAAGGTCTAACATAGGCTTTTCGGGTGGTCTTGAACATAGGTTTCCTCCTTTATAAACTGGAGTGATGACCACATCTCCTCTGTGATGCTGTGACAATGAGATGCCATGAGAGAAGCCACCAGCCATCAAACACCACAGCTATTGTGATGGTTTTGTGAACTATGCCCTTTCTCTAATCCTTCACCATACATACCTAGCTTGCTCACTACTGTGCCGGGGATGGCTGCATGAATCTGCAGAGTGCATAAATAGGAAAAGGCAAAGATGACACTCCTCAAATATGAAGAAATTGCAACGAATACGGTGTTGGCTGGACATCTCTATAATGCAAAAAAGGCAAAAGTTGGGATACGTCACACTAAGATCAGGCTTCCATTTCTACTTAGGAGTGGCTTTAAGATTTAGGTTAGTAATTAATGCATGGCCATCAGATCTGTCCATCACACTAGACATGCAAGGTCAGTTCCTAAGAACAGTGTCACCACCCTTCTCAGTGTCAACTCTGCATGTCCCTGACCTCCACAGGAACAGGACTAGAAATCACAAAGGCTCCACATACGTTTTATGTCAGGAAAGAAATGGCTTCTACCCAGCAAGCTGCAAGGACACTTGCTATTTCCAGGAGCGATAGACTGTAGCAGATTACCGAGGTGATGACATTCAGCTTGAGACCACCTATTAATGGAATGATGTGCGCGAGTCATTCCGTGAGGCCCTCAGAAAGGCACCATTTGAAGAACAAGGGTGACTGGGGACGAACATACAAGAGCCCAGTCGACAGACTAAGTCCCAGCCACAGAGAAGGCCACCTCTTCATTTGCCTTGGGGAAACAGCAGCTGTGTCTTGACATACTGCCCCTGAGTGATGCTCTGGGCAACATCCCATGCTTCAGACCCCTCTTCCTCGCTCGCCTTTGTTCCCCTCACCTTACAAGGGTACGATTTTACCAATAGAATTCTTTTTCCAAGAATAGGAGCCAATCAGCTCACCATCCTTGAGGGGGAAAAGAGCTTGGTACTTAATATTTCCAGAAAGTTCGAGTTTCATTTTCAACCTAGGGAATGGAGGGATAATTGTGGAACTCAACTGTCTCCGCAGACAGGATGGAAACAGTATCCTGAAGGGAAACTACCCCAGAGGGGCTGAGGACCAGAGGTAACTTCAGAATAACATCAGCTGGCTGCTGGGTTCACAGTATCCACACAGAGGGGGACCAGAATCCTGCACACAAATTGCTCTGATCAAATTTAGGGGCCCTAAAGGAGATTAGGCTTGGCTTAAAAGCTCTTGGGCTACAAGTTAATAAGAATTTTAATAAAAACGGAAAGCATAGCCCTGGGCTGGCTGCAGTAGCTCTCTAGGTTGCTGGTATTCTATCAGTCAATCGGATAATCTTCTTTGGTGTTAAGGTAAGTGAAAACCATGTGGGCCGAAGAAAGTTTTCAAAGACAGAACCTGTGAGAACATCAGCGGCTCTCCAAGAGGCCTCCAGGACTGTGGGAAGACCCGAATATGAGGTCCCTCAGTACCAACCACCCGCGCCCAACCTCTTCACATGACGAAGCCATTTTTACATGCAGTTAACAGTCATGACAAACAGGGATTTCAGGTTATTGTCACCCCTATTTTACAGGTGAGAAGCTTGAGACTAATGAGCAGGAAGGGTGAAGCCAGGTCCTCTGACTCCCACTGCAAATCCCTTGGAAGCATATTTATCCCCTCTGAACCTACATTATGTGCTGAGTCACTGTGGCATTCTACTCGGCTCACCATCCTCAGATCCAACCTCGAAGACAGCCAGCCTGTGCTATTAGAGTTACCTCTAAAGGCTGGGAAAAGCTATTAAAACAGCTTTCCTTCCAAAATTTCAGGGCTGGAGAGATCGATCAGTCTGTAAAGTGCTTGCCATGCAAGGATGAGGACCTGAGTTTGATTCCCAGAATAGATACTGCGCTTGTAATTCCAGGGCGAGGGAGGCAGAGACAGGTAGATCTCTGGAGCTCGCTGGTCGGTCAGCATAGCTTCATCAGCAATAAGTTAGTGAGAGACCCTGCACTTCTTGGCCTATTTTTATTAGAAAGACACGAGTCCTATGAGAGTCAAGAAACAATACCAAGAATGATACCAAATGCTTATTTCCTCTCTCACAGATCTCTTTGAAGATGACTAGGGATAGACCTGATTTTAGGTTATCTCGATGACCACAGCTGATACTGTTTGTTGTTGTTCCCAAATACATGACATTCAACTGAAAGTAACACCTATAATTGTGTTCCTTTTCACCAGCACATGCTGGTGTAAATGTCAAACATGGGAACATGTCTGGAACAACAGCAGGACTTAAAGTATCCCTTAATGGTTCCCATCGGCCCATGCTGCTTTCAACGTGGACCAAGAAGAGAGGAAGGAAATTCATCCTGATCTTTACTTTCTCATGGCAGAATGAGAAGGGCTCTGAAGTGTGGCCCCAGCTGCACTAACCTCTCTGGTCTTTCTTTGTGCCATAGTCTCCTCTTCCCCACATGCCCCTGAGCGATGGCCACACTGGCTGCCTGGATCAACAGACTGGAGTCACACACTCCCCGCTTTCCGTGGCACTGAGCACATTCTCTAGAGCAAAGCTTCCCTCTGCTCTGTCCTCATTCTCTTAGGTCTCCTGGAAGACTTCTACACACAAGCCCAGTGGGGGCTCCAGATATACCATTTTTAGACTCAAACTCCATGACCTTGCTGCATTTCCTACTCCAAAACCTCCACCTCAGCTTAAGACACATACACCCCATTCCTTCTTAGCAGGAAAGCTGTGGGGGGATCTCTCCACAAGCTGCCTTGATATGACATGAGCATGGTTCATGTTTATTGGTCATGAAGTTATCCAAGGTTCATATACTAATGAATTCCCTAGAAGTCCCACCCACACCAGCCTTCTTACCAAAGCCATCCTAGGTCAGGCCCTGTGGGTCTCTCAGTTAGCTAAGGCAATAGCCATATGCTAGAGTCCACTGCAGCTAGTGATGCTAATAAAAAGTGAATCTGACTCTCTTACTGAAAAAAAAAATCCATCAGTGGTTCTCTGTCCTGATGCTCATGTACAAAGTCCCAGACTTGCTTGACCTCTAAGGGTACCACTAGCCTCATCTTTTCCTTCTTTGCTCTCTAGATGGAGACCAGGGCAGAACACAGGTACAGCATTCTTGTTTTTACTTTTCCTTTTTCATATTTTATTCTTTAATTCAGTATATGTACGTGGTCTTTGTGTAACTATGTGCACCATGGAGGCCAGAAGAGGGCATCAGATCCCCTGGAGCTGAACATACAGGTGGTTGTGAACCCATATGACCTGGATGCTGAGAACCTAACTTGGGTCCTATAAAGAGTAGTAAAGGCTCTTAAAATCTGAGCCACCTCTCCATCCCATTGTTCTTGTTTTCCTACATGCAGCACCTGCCCATAAAACTCCTTCTTGTTACTTTCCTCTCCAATATTCATATCTGCCAATTTGTCATCATAGGAAAAAAAAAAACTGACTAAGGAAAAAAAAAAGTACAGGCTATGATTGAGGTGATTCCAGATATGGGATGGGGCTTGGCAAATACAAGCTCCTTCCCAGGTGGGGCCATAGCAATTACCATGCCAAATGGGTGCACATATATCAATCAGTGCTCCCTGCATGCTGCCAGCCTCACCCCTCCTTGTACACACCAGTGTAGGCTTGGCAGAAGGGACTGCAAGTTCAACACATGAAAAACAAAAGCCAAGAGAATCAACACCTCCTTCAGGTCCTTCTGTGGATGCCCACTGCAAGCAGAGAGATGCGCCCATCCTATGCCACGTCTCACCCTGGCCTGTGGCCTTGCCCTTGGCCTCCCTGCTAGCCACCATGATAGTGTACCCCTCTAGATAGAGGGCTGAGGGTGTAGTCTTCATTGTCTCCATTTGCTTTGAAGTCAGACAGGGCCCCACCAAACAAGTCAGTATCTGATCATTTTTCTCTTAATGCCAAAAACAAAACAAAACAAAACAAAAACAAGTTTGGGAAATCTATGGGAGTAACCAAGATGTTGGCTCTGTACAAAGAAACAAGGCATTGTGAAGTTCTGCCTGAAGGATTGACTTTCTCCTCTACCTCTATGCTCTTGTTGCCAGCACAGGAGCCAGCAGAGAGCATGTTCAAAATGCTTGGGATGCAGCCTCATGAATCAGTAGCCTTGATCTTATCCTGGAGATGGAGCCAAGATCCACAGAGCTACTGCTCTCACTCCCTGTGTTGATCTCTGAGATAGTCCAATGCCCTCACAGGCTGCAGGATGACCTAGGCTTATGCGCTACTCATGTTCTAGCCCGCTGTCCTACTATTCCAACCACATAGCACATGTAGTCCCAGACCCCATAGGCCAGTTATCTAACAACAGCCCTATAGACCACTTGTCATTTGTTTATCATGGCTGGCTAAGGCTTAGCCCCCACCTGCTAGGGTAAGCCCAGCTTCTGCTTGGAGGGTCCAGACTTCTCACTTCTAAGGTTACACACAGGAAACCAGACCTAACCTTGTTGCGGCTGGTGTTTTCCTCTAATGGGATGCAAAGCACCAAGCATCTGATGGGGACAGAATTATCCCGCTATTTCTAAAGTCCATATGCCTGGCAGGGGGAAGAAGAAGCATTTGGGTCCTCGCCCTCCTGGTCAGGGTTTTCTGCCCATGCAGAAGGGCAACAGCTCTCTGATGCTGGTTGTCAGCTTTGGAGTCAGACCCTTGTGGTCCAGGGAGGCTATCTTGTCTCTGTGCAGGATCAGAGGGGATCTGAAACCTCAGACCTGAAGGCTGATCCTTCTGGAAGTTTCCTGTAGAAAAAAAGTGCTCCAGGAAGGTGGCAGCCTGTTCATATCCCCCACATACACATACACACTATACAGATTCCATATACTCCCTTAGCTCTGTAAGTGCTGAAGTTGCAGCCAGGTTGAAATTTCGTCCTGTCTTAGTCAATGCAATTTATCCACAATCACTTCAAAAAGCTCAGTGGCTTGCAGTTGTAATTCAGGACATGGGACGGTGTTCTTTCGTGTTGCAAAAGAGTACTTAAATTTCCTACCTGGTCATCCTTGAAAACTCTCCCTCAACACAAGCCCATTAAGTGCTCCATTCCAGTTATTATGACAACTATACAGCCTCCCTTTAATGAGCATATGAACCAAGCCTAAACACCATTACGTTGTTGAAGATGATAACTACAAATAGTTATTGACTCTTCACGTCTCAGTCTGGTTTCTATTTGTGTGTGTGTGTATATATATATATATATATTTTTTTTTTTTACTTAATTTACCAAGTCAACCTAAAAATAAAGTTTCAGCTAAGTATCTTTCTTTGCAATGTTTACAACCAGAAGTGTTTCAGAGTTTGGATTTTTTTTTCCTGGGCATTTTGTAAAATTTGCATATTTTATCAATAGACAGGTATCGGAATGATTAGGCCTAAGTCTAAACATGAAACTCATTTATTTTTCAAATACTTTTTATTTGTAGTTACTTTTAATTATATGTAAACCTGTACGTGAGTGTGGGTTTGTGTCTGTGAGTGCAGGAATGCAATGGGACACAATGCTTTAAGTAACTTCCTACACGAAACAAAGGTTAGTGGGTTAGTGGTTTGGAAACCTTCCCTGCTTGGTACGTCACTGCTTAGAAAGATTTGTTTTGATTGCTGCATTGGGGTGCTCAAGCTGCAAGGTCTCCTGGGATTCTTAGAGAGATCCACTGACTTGCTCTTGCGAGCCTGTAGAGTGGCTCTGCCATTCCAGAGAAAACCACACACCATGCTGTGAGACTGGCCCCCAGGAAAGTCCCGAGCTCACAGAGGGGTCATGGAGTTATGAGAAGGAAAAATTATCCCAGGGCTGGGGACTGGCTCAGGAGATAAAGCACTTGCTACATGAGGGTGAGGACCTAAGTTCAAATCCCCAGAAATCATGAACAACAGGACTTGCTAGTCTGTATCTGTAATCACAACATTTCTACAGTGAGATGAGAGGTGAGGACAAATGAGTCCCCAGATGCTTGCAGACCAGCTAGAGCAGAGTACACAGCACCAAATAAGAGACCCTGCCTCAAACAAGGTAGGAAGTGAAGACAGACAGACCTGAGGTTATCCTGACTTCCACACATACACCATGGCATATGTGCACCTGCACTCACACACATGAACACATACATCATACCCATCTGCACAGTTTTTAAAAGTCCCGATCAGGGATACCTATAGGTCTTATATCAGCAGCTCTGATATTTTAGTTGCTTCTTCTTCAACAAACATATTTTAAAAGGTGAGCAGAGTCCCCAGCCTGGAAGAAGATGAGCTATGAGACAGGTACTGTTGTGTGTAGCAGGTCAGAGTAGAGATTGTACAGGGAGTCACTCCTGCGGGGACACGATGCAATGCCTGTGGATATGTTGATGAGAATGGGTCCTGTGTACAGTGGTCCTGAGAACACCCTCAGTGGTAGAAGGAGGCTCGGGTCTCCAACAGGGAGAACTGCCCCTGGGGTAAACCACCGCATGAGCTCAGAGACCTTGCTCTCCTTGGATAGTTCTGCTTGGGAGCTAGAGGGACTGCTCACTAGGGAAGGAGACGAATGCCATTCCTCTTTTGTCTGATGCTCTGCCCTGCCATCCTCAGCTTCTGATGCAAAAGGCAACCACACACCCCTGCTAGGGCCTGAGGGTCAGCCTTGAGACGGTGGAGAGCAAGTCCCCCAATTCATAGACAACATTTGCCTGTTCTGCCCGGCGGCAACTAAGCTCTTGCACTTTACCAAGAAGTCTTTGAAATCTCAAAGTGGGTCTCAGCTCCCAGATGTCATGGTTTAGACCTGAGGGAGTGGGCTGTGTCCTCTAGGCCTCCAAATTCCCTTGTGGACAGATGTGTGAGAGCAGTTTTCCCCTTCTGAAAGGGCCATGCATAGGTGTGACCATGGCTGGTGGCCGGAGCTGATGGGGTTAGCTAGCACAACTTCGTCTAGCTATTTTCTCTCCACATTCCAGGAACTTGGGTTCACAGTCTGGATTGTGTCCAGGGGAGCACATGAACACTGTCCCCAGGAGCCAGTATATGATCCCTGTGACCCAGCAGCTGGCCTTACAGAATACTTGCCTGGCTCTGTGATAACAGCTCTGGGAGCCTGGTCAGCAGGAGTCTAGCAGTGGTTTATTGTTTTTTTTGTTTTTGTTAAGCCACTAATCTTTCCCAAAGCTAAGACAAGTGAGCCTAGGTTAGCAATGGGTGACCTGTTACACCGCAGGCGAGGGGAACAGTCACACCTACCCTCCTTCCTTGGTGGCAAAAGCATCTTCTGGAAGCCAGGGAGCCTAGGATTCCAAGAAGGTGCACTCATCTTTCAGCAGAGCCAAGAGAAGCATGCATCCCCCCCACCCCAACCCCCCCACCCCCCCCCCCGCACCCCCGCCACCGCCGCCAGCACGCCCAGGTTTCTCTCTAGTCTCACTCTATAGCTGACCCAGCTCAAAGTCCAGATCTTCCAAGGTGATCATGAACTCCTCAGAACCTATTAGGTGGATACATGGAGCCTTCACCCCACTCCCAAGCTCGGACAACTTGAGGAATCCAAGGCTGAGTGACTTTGCAGGAGAGAGGTACTACTAGCTGGATCCTTGGCAGCCACAGCTGCCTCCAGCCAACCAGGGTCAACTGGCTTTGCCTGAGGAGGTGCTGTGTTTCCTTTCTCTCTCTCTCTCTCTCTCTCTCTCTCTCTCTCTCTCTCTCTCTCTCCTCTCTCTCATTTTTCTCTCATCTCTCTCTCTGTCTCTCTTTCTCTCATACACACCCCCAATCTCCTTTCTCTGGGGGTGGTTTTAGTTCTGGAGAAGGAAACTCTTGCTTTGGCTTCTGACATTACAAAGAAAATTAAAAACATCTCTGAAAAATCCTCTCAAGTATATCTGGGGTTTAAAAAAGAGGAAAACAGAACTTGCCTGTTTGGTCCCTTCTGGCGAGCGGCAGGCATCCTTTAGGAAGGGAGTGGATCACAAAGGATAGACTTAATCCCAAGACTATGAATGGACTCAGACTAACATAACCTCTTCCATGAGTTCATTTTCTAAACTCATTTCTAGCTTAACCCTGCCTAACCCACTTCTACTTAGAAGGACAGACTCAGACGTCTACCATTCCGTGACGGGGTAAAACCATCTCCAGCACTCATTTAGGAGAAAAGTCAGTAAATGCACCAAGTAGCAACCTAGACGTGAGATCCAAGAGCCAGCATGGCCGCTCCATCCCAGGAAAGCACAGCACTGTCCTGCCTCTCCCTCACACTTCATCAGCCCGGGGCCATGTCGCCATTGGCGCATCTCCAAAGCAAAGCTTTGCTTCCTCCCTCCTCCGTTGTGGTGGCCAGTCACTGCTTCCCAGGCACCTTCCTTTGTCATGGATCTGTTTTTTCCATCCCGTTCTTTCCACCAGCTCCCCAGGTCCAGAGTCTACTTGCCTTGGACACTGAGCCAGCTCCCTTGCCAACATTCCTTCTTTATGCCAAGGCTCCTCCATGTGATGACAGGTGACAATTTCCCCAAACACCAATTTCTTTAATGTCATTCCCGGCTGGAAGAGCTACAGCTGGAGGATGAAGTCCAAATGTCTGGTTTGGCAGACAGGAACTTCTATATTTCCACTGTCACTTACTTTGCTAGATATTAGAAATCAGAGGATACTTTCAAGCTACCGTTTACAGGCAGATTGCTCCATACCAGGTTGTCGTGGCCAGGGGAGGAGAATCCTGAGAAGTTAGGCTAATTGTACTTCCCAGGTAGGACAGTGATGGTAGAAGTCTATAGGCACAGAGCAAGTGACTACAGAAGGCTACACAGTGAATTGGTAGACAATGGAAAGCTGAGGTCTCACACCATCAGAAGCAGCGCTACCCACTAAGCCTTCCTCTCTGCTCTTCCTGTTCAGCCTGGGCTGCTAGGAGTAGCCCCCTCCATAAGCCACCCTGTTGGCCAGTGCAAAAGACGATTCCCTAGGAAACCTCAAAACACAATAGACAGTATGCTGCTCAGCCTTTGCTGCCAACTTGACACAAATCAGAGCATCCGAGACGGGAATCTCGGTTGAGGACTGTCCAGCTCAGGTTGGCCCGTGGAGGCTGACGTTGATTGTTAATTGAGGTGGAAAATCTCACCCTGAATGTGGCAGTACCAATTCACAGGCTGAGCCCTGCGATGTGTAAGATGAAGAAAGTAAGCTGGGCACAGGAGCAGGCAGGCAGCATGGGTGCATACATTCCTCTCTGCGCTTGACCGTGGGTGTGACGTGACGTTGGAAACGCCTGCCTTGATTTCCCCACACCAATGGACTGGAACCTGGAACTGTAAGCCCAATAAGCCCTCCTCCCCTCGGCTGCTTTCTGTCCTGACATTAACCGCAGTGACAAAGCAAACTAGGACAGGTGACAATCTGACCCCTCCTCCAAGCCCTCCAGCTAGGAACGGAGTGAATAAGGGAGACCCAGCTGGAGGTCTCTCTGGGACCTCAGGGACTGTGGGCCTGCTGCACTTGCTGGGTGACTGTGGAAGGAAGAACTGAGTTGGCTGCTCAGCTGAGCTGTAGGTCCCCGACCACTTCCTGCAACAGCTCCAGCTCTGTGTACCCCTTCATCTACCTGCACCCCACATGAAACGCCATTCCTAGGTTGAGGTACCCAAATGTCCAAACCCAAGAACAACTCAGCCCACAGCTGGGTTCTGATTCCCTCTGCTCCTTGTGTTTAAGTTGTAAGGAGGCCGGGAAAGGCCCGTGCTCATTGGACCCCCTGGTGATTTTTTTCTTTCTTACTCAAAGCACATACAACACCACCAAAAATCCCAGTACTCTCATGGTAAGGTCAGCTGTTTAGTCTCATTCACTCTTGGTGCACATGCATGAAAGAGGCAGATAAGGTAGCAGGGATGTTAGGAACCATCACATCAGGATCCCTCATCCTATATGAGGAAATGAGAGACCAGAGAGAAATATGTGTCCCCAAGTGAGATGGCTAGAGTCTGTCGAGATCACAGATCACAAGTCCTGTGTCCTCAAACAGAGAACTATTTCCCCTACCCATAGCCTTGCACTCCAGCCATTCCAACGCACGTTCAGAGTCAAGGGCCTATCAGTTTCTCAAGGGATCCAAGAGGGACCATGTCACCCTGCCATGTTTTTCTTTTCTTTCTTTTTTATTATTGTTTTTCTTTTCTTTCTTTTTTTATTATCGTTTTTCTTTTTTTTTCTTTCTCTTCTTTTCTTTCCCAGTAGTGGGTAGGGTCAAGGATACATTTAAGATTAACACTCGGGGAACCAAGGTTGGGGAACTGGCAGGGTTGAATGATGTGTGGAGAGAAAAAGGAGACTGAGTCACAACCAGGGAACAGTGAGCAAGCTGACCAAAGCCCCTCCCCGCAGGTCTCCTTTGGATAGTCTGGGGTCTCCAGTGAGCTCTCCGGATTAGTTCTTAAAGCACACACCAAGTGCTAAATACCTCGGGAAAATACACGATTTCCCTTGTCAGAGAAGCTGGCGAGCTTTGTGCAGCCTGACCCTGAGCCAGCCGCTCTGCTCAGGACACAAACAGTCTACACAGTCCCCCCTTCACACGCTTCTTTTTTTCTTCCCTTTGCGGGGAACATTTTCTCCGTTTTTTAAGTGACAAGCTTGTTCTTGACTTTGAAGATGGGGTTGAAATGCCTCTTCCTTTTTACAGTGTCTCTTCTATTCCCCTTCATCTGTCTTCCCACGTAACCCTCCTGGTATCTCCTTGGCCCGTCCTGAATTAGACTCCAGATATTTGTCATATTCTCTCTCTCTCTCTCTCTCTCTCTCTCTCTCTCTCTCTCTCTCTCTCTCTCTCTCTCTCTCTCTCTCTCTCTGTATGTGTGTGTGAGTCTATATTGAGAGTCTCTCAAGGACAGTTGATCAGTTGTAATCACCTTTGTACTGAGTGGTTAGTTCCTGGAATAGAGAGGAACAAAGGAATTGTCAGTTTCTAAACTCAGGAAAAAAAAAATATATCTAAGTCAGGCAAACTTGGCTTCAAATTCCCAAGACAAAAAGTTGGGTAAGCCTCACTCTTTAAGCACAACAGCAGTAAGCCCCCAACTGACCAGTTTCCGTTAGATTCATGACTAAAGCCCCCTTAGTGAGCGGCTGCTCTGAGCAAGCCCCCCCCCCC
>CABHPR010144432.1:0-48833 GCA_902168415.1 Peromyscus melanophrys | reverse complement strand
GGGGGGCACACTGTCGGGTGGGGTCAGGAAGAAACAGAGCCAGGGGAGGGAGCGGGCAGCCAGCAGGACTGCAACCTCGGTTCCTCTGTCCAGTGACGGGGGCCACTCCTATCCCTTCAGATCCTTGGTGGCCCCACGTGGACAAGAATCCCAGAGAGAAAACAGTCCACCCCATGCCAAATACCTCCATACTCTAAAACCCCCATTTTATTAATAATTCTTTAAAACAAGTCTTTATTTCTATTTATTTCTTTTGATGTGTGTGTGTCTGCAACGTGTGCGGGTGCCTGCAGAGGCCAGAAGAGGGCAGTGGGTCCACGGGAGCTGGAGTTACCCAACATGGTGCCTTCGAACCAAACTCCAGTCCTCTGGAAATACAGCTAGCACTCTTACCCATTGAACCACCTCTCCAGTTGTTAATTCCTCCGGTTAAAAGGATTTCCTTTAATATTATTTCTTTGTCTTTGATATTTTCCCAGGTTCTTGGGTTGAACGCTACAGCCTGTTTCCACCCCCTTTTTTCTTAATATAATAGAGTTAAGGGTGTAAATTTAGAACTACGTCCCCAAGCACTTGAACTGCACCCCACCGGTTTTGAAAAGCGATACTTAGGTAGATGTGTGGTTCTAAATATTTTGTTGTTTATTTGCAGGTTCCTTTATGATCAGTAGCTATTTAAGGCAGATTTCTCATCTCTAAGTGAGTGGGGTTAAAATGAAAATAAAAACCACTGTGGCTTTCTAGTTTCACTATCATGCTGCACCCTCATAACTCCAAGGTGGGTCCCTCCATGTTTCTGGGCATTTCTCTGATCACCCAAATTGTCTGTTCATATAAGCACTTGGAAACAGCGTGCACTGTCTGTGTGCTGGTCAACAGTTCTGCATGGTGTAACTCAAGCTTGTGAACTGTGTCATTCAGACAGGTGCAGATCTTCTAAAAGCTCTGAACCTGATCCTAAAACCAGGTGTGTGTGGCACTCTGGTCATCCAGTACTGGGAAAACTGGAGCAGAAAATGAGAGTCTGAGGTCAGCTTGGGCTGTGTAGGGAGAGCTACCCCCACTCTAGGCTGAGTGGGAAAGAACTTGCCTAGCATTCTTGAGGTCCCATGTTCAATCCTTAGGGAAGAAATACATAGATATGTGTATCTCTCTATATATACATGTATATACTCATATAAACATTACATATAGATATATACATTTACAAATATGATTTGCACACATACATATTTATAATACATGTGTGTATATCCACATGCTTACATATATGCAAAATATACACACACAAGTATTTATATATGCCCATCTGTGAATATACATACACATGCTGCTTGCTAGACACATGCAAATTCATGATATGAGGATAGTACATGCTGCTGTCTTGTCTGTTTGTCGGGTGGAATGCTTTATGCCATCAGTTCTCATTTCTATATCACCAGACCATGCTGTGGAATAATCCTTTTGTACACTGTAAAGATTTGCCACTCAAATTGGTTTAATAAATAAGCTGACTGGCCAGTAGCTGAACAGGGTAAAGTTAGGGGAGAAAGCCAAACTGAGAATGATGGGTTGAAGAAGGACAGAGTCAGGAGTCGCCAGACAGACAGAGAATGAGTTGGACACACAAAATGGGATAGAGGTAAAAGCCACGAGCCTCAGGGCAGCACATAGATTAATAGAAATGTGCTAAGTTGTAAGAGCTAGTTAGTAACAAGCTTGAGCTATTGGCTGAACATTTATAATTTATATTAAGTATCTATGTTGGTTACTTGGGAGTGGCTTGTAGGACAGAAACTTCGATCTATATAAGACCAGACATGGGCTGGTGTTTAGTGGTGTGTCAAGTATGGGGCTGCATCCAGGATTCATTTTCTTCTTTCTTAGTAACAGCCCCCAAGTGTATTCCCAGTGAAAACACCTAGCTGAAAGACCACCTTAAACAGCCTCCCTGTGGCAGGGTGTGTTCCATGACTGTTGTTACCCTGTGGTCAGTGAAGAAGGGATGGGGTGGTGGGCAGGGTTGCAGGGCGGGGTGTAGTGATATTGTGTTCCCCAAAATATTGTGCACCCTAATAAACTTATCTGGGGTCAGAGAACAGAACAGCCACTAGATATAGAGGCCAGAAAATGGTGGCACACACGCCTTTAATCCTAGCATTCCAGAGGCAGAGATCTGCCTGGATCTCTGTGAGTTCAAGGACACACTGGAAACAGCCAGGCATAGTGACACATGCCTTTAATCCCAGGAAGTGATGGCAGAAAGCAGAAAGGTATATAAGGCGTGAGGACCAGGAACTAGAGCTGGTTAAGCTTTTAGGCTTTTGAGCAGCACAGTTCAGCTGAGATTCATTCTGGATGAGGACTCAGAGGCTTCCAGTCTGAGGAAACAGGATCAGCTGAGGAATTGGCAAGGTGAGGTGGCTGTGGCTTGTTCTGCTTTTCTGATCTTCCAGCATTCACCCCAATACCTGGCCCTGGGTTTGTTTTTATTAATAAGACCCTTTAAGATTCATGCTACAGCAGGGGGCATTTTCTCTCTTTTTCCCCTTTGTTACATAGAATGCAGATTTGTTGGCCGGAACTTCAATAGTCATGAATTGTTTGGGGGAGGCTACAGAGTATTGGGATAAAACTGTCTTGACTTTCTGGATGACCATTGCCCACCATGGCCATCATCTACATGTCTTATGCAGGACAGCTCTGCACTTCTGACCCTCCCGCTTCTGCCTCCCGAGTGCTGGGACTGACAGTGTGCATCACAACACAACACCTGCTTTGCCCTGAGCTTAGTGGGACATTTTCCTATGATACATCTGAATAAGCATGTGTAGGGACTTGCCTAGGGTTTTGTGTGTGTAGTGTGAAGTGGACACTGATGGCTGGTCTTGGATGTCACTGTGGACTCATGAAGGGATGTCTAGGGCTGGCAAACACACCTGGGCGTCTGGGGAGAAAGCCTTTCAAAGAGGCAAACCGCCTGGATGAGAAACAGGCATAAGGATGGCAGGGGCCGAAGTCTCAGTCTTGCTGACGTCATCTGCCATTGCCCGGTGAGACCAGCTTCTCCAGCCCTTCAACAGGACCCTAGTGAGTCACTCTCCAGCATCAAACTGAGATGGCTAAGGCGACTGGTTTACTGGATTGGGAGCCCGATCCTCCAGCTCTCGGTGTGCAGACAGCCACCGCTGGACTCCCTGGACCCTATTGTGTAAGCCAGTCAATACGTCTCCTTTATTACACACACTGTCTCTGGTTCTGTTCCCGCTAAAGAATCCTGCCTACCCAGTGTGTGTTTCCTTCCAAAGGAACGGCATTCCTTTTCATGTTTTTTTTTCCCCTACATTTATTTATTCATCTTGCTCTGTGTGTATGCTCATTGTTAGAAATAAGACAATAACAAATTTAAGAGACTAGAGGAAACAGTAGTCTTAAGACTTTATTTTATTATATTATTTTACTTTATATGAATGGATGTTTTACCTGCAAACATCTGTGCACCACATGCATGCAATGCCCTTAGAGGCCAGAAGAGGGCACAGAGTCCCCTGGAACTGGAGTTACTGATGGTTGTGAGCCACCTTGTGGGCGCTGGAAACAGAGCCTGGGTCCTCTAGAGCAGCAAGTGCTCACAACTGCTGAGCCATCACTACAGTCCATTAGTATAAAATTTTGTAGAAAGGGACTGGCATAGGAATAAAAAAAAAAGGCAGAAATGGTTGGCTGGTGTGGCTTTACAAGTCCCCAGATGGTGAGAAATTCCTGTCCTCTTTTCACACAAAGCTTGGTGCTGGCCCCCTTCCCAAATCCCCCATCTCATTGGTTTAGGACATGAAGCCTTTTCTAGTAAGTAATATGGGGCTTAGGCTACCCCTTTCTTTCCTGATCGTGAGCTCAGTCACAGAGCAGAATGATATCCTGTAACTTTTCACCTTTTCAGAGTTCTGAGACAAGCAAGTGCTGTGGGGAGGGGCCAAGGCCTCCTGCCCATCTATAGCTCCAATGGACTCTTAGCATAGCCCATTCTGAAAATGCACCATAACCATCCACTTCTTCCCACACCTGCGGGAGTCAGTTCTCTCCTTCTGCTGTGTGGGTCCTGGGATCAAACTCAGGTTGGCAGGTTTGGTGGCAAGCACCTTGACCTGCTGAGCCCTCTCACTGGCCCGCACCGGCCTCTCACTGAATCTTGTCAGTACTAAAGTCGAGAAGCGGTTGCTTAGCATTTGCTTCACATCCTCCGTTTTCTGGGGCCCGCAACTTGGCCTCGTGGAGACAGCCGTCTGTGCGCATGGCTGCTGGTCAGGAGCCTTGCTACCTTCCTCAGCCCTGTGCTTCCTGCTGACACCTGCAGGAACCGCCTCTGTGCTGGGTGAGTGTCTCTCCACTGCAGCCATCCTTTGAATGATCAGCTCAAGGACCCCCACGGGTTCCAGAAGCTGCGGATGCTCAAGTCCCTTATAGAAAACGGAATAATTCGATTCAGGGAAATTTTAGTTGATAGATCACACTCATTCACGAGCTTCCACGAGGAGCCATGGAAAGGGGGGAAGTGTTCATCTGGGGCCCAGAGCTGTCTGGAAGCTGTCAGGTTTCTCCCTCAGTGCATGCATGAGTCTATCTGTGAAAACAAAGATGGTCCGGTTGTCTGGGAATGCTCTGTCTGGGCTGGGAACAAAAGACATACAGGCTGGGGATGTGGCTCAGTGGGAAGAATGCCTGCCTAGCATGCACAGGTAGGTCCTGGGTTGTATCTCCATCACCCCCCCCCCAGAACATACCACACATACATATAACACACAAACACACACATCCCACATACCACACAATGCACATATACTGTATATATACATCCTATACATCATACACACACCACACATACACATACCATACATACACCACACATACACACACCCCATACATACACCACACACTCACACACACACACACACACCACACCATACACACACACACCACACCACATACACACATGCCACATCACACAGACACACACACCACACACACACACCACACACATATACCACATACACACATGCCACCCCCACCCCACATGTCTCACACACAGAGTCACTGAACTTTCATAATAAAACAAAACAAGAAAGAACTAGACATTGATTCTGAGTCATACATATCACTAAAGGAAACAGTCAATACACATTTTAAAAGGAAAATCGGAACCTCTAATTTGACTGGGAAATTCGAATCCGTTTTTGTTTGCTCTGGGCACTAATAATTTGATTGAAAGGCAGACTTCAGACCTGGCGCTTGGGCCCAACCCAGAGCCCAGCTGTTGCCAGGGCTCTAACGAGCAGGCTGCCTGTGATGTCTGCTTGCTGCGGGGCGGCTGCAGTGCTTCTGGGGGAGACCTTGGCACAGAGATCTGGTTGCAAGAGGCTCCCAACGGGCTGATTGCCTCAGGTGGAGGAGACCTAGCTCAGACACGTGACTCCACGGCAGCGCTGGAGGGGAGGAATCTCATTGACCACGGAGTCTGCTTAGGAATGCGGAGGGGGATGTCTCCCAGGAGGACACCAGCTTTGTGGCTGGCGAGATTTTAATTAGATTCCAAGGGCTCTGGTTTAAGCCTGGAGATCTTGGGTTTGAACAATCAATGAACTCAATCCAAGCATGGAGAGGACTATGGGAGAGGGGATGGCCTGGCAGCCCTGGGTCACCGTCTTGCACACATGCAGTTGGCTGGAGCCTGGGGGCATCGGGCTGTGAAGAGGAGCTGAGGGCTGGCTCATGTCATGCCGGGCCTAAGCTGAGCAGCTACAGACAAACCAGGGTCTCTCTGCAGGGTGGGGACAGCGGTACCTGGGTGGTTGAAAAGGAGACCCAGCAAGCCAGCTGGAGGCATCAGAAAGTGTCCGTTTGCACCTTCTGTGTATTTGTTTATTTTTGGTATTAGCAATGACTTTTTTTTTTTTACTTTAAAGAATTTTTGAGATTATAATATAATTACAACATTTTCTCCTTCCCTTTCCTCCCCCACACCCTTCCACACACCCCTCCCTGTTCTCTTTCAGATTCACGGCCTCTTTTCTTCATCAATTGTTATTGCACGCATGTATGTATAGACATATATATTTGTAACTCTAACCTGCTCGTCTGTATGTTACTTGTGTGTGTGTGTTTTCAGGGCTGGTTGTTTGGTGTTGGATAACCAATATGCTCTTCTTTGGGTTCCTCAGTTGCCTGTAGTCCTTTGCCCAGGGCTGTGGCCTCACGGGTTTTCTCCTGTCCAGCTTGGCGTTATCTGTTGGCGTCATCCTTGTTCAGTTCATGTTTGGGAAGACATGTTGGTGAGAGTTCACGGGTTATCGGGAGACACAATCTCACAGCAAACTCCCTGACCTCTGGCTCCTACAGTCTTTCCAGCCCCTCTTCCGTAACATTCCCTGAGCCTTAGGTGTGGGAATGTTTTGTAGATGTACCTGTTGGGACTGAGCTCCACAGCTCTGCACTGTGTTTAGCTGATGCATTCAATCCCAGGGCAGCTGTGACAACCGTGTGAATGTGTGGTTTGAAACAATGCTCACATGTGTGCTCTGTCTCAGAGGCCAGGAGAGTGAAAGAAATGGACGCGTCAGCAGGACCCCAGCAGCTTTGTGTCACTGCGTGGGATCTTTGGTACCTTGGTTTGTAGACATCTTCCTTCAGTCTCTGCAGCTCCATCTCACAGCCCTGCATCCCCTCTGCGTCTTCCCTCTGTGCACAGCTATGTTCAAATTTCCCTTCTCCCTTGTCCCTTCCTCTTCTTCCTCCTCTCCCTTTTCTTTTGTTTGCATATGGATGTATAACTGCCCCAGTACCTCATTCATACGGATGTACAACTGCCCCAGTTCTTCATTCAAAACTCTCCTTTCCTTATTGAACTAATTCTGTGCCTTCATACAGTACCAACCGAGCCTGTATGCACAGGTCTATTTCTGGATTCTCTCTTCTGTTCCAGGGACATGTCTAGCCTTATGTTTGTCAGTCACTGTCGTGTAGAGTAAGCGTCATCCAAATGTAGATGTTATACATACAAAATGTTAAATGTTATACATTTTACAAATTCACTCTTTTTCAGCACTGCCTTTTGCTAATTATTTGACCTTTGCGTTTCCATAAAACTTTAAAAATATTTGTTTTCTTTTTATTTCTGAGTGTGCATGTGTGCAGGAGCCCAGAGAAGCCAGAAGAGGGCACGGGATCCCCTGGTCATGGAGTTACAGGTGGTTGTGAGCTGCAGCATTGGGTGCTGGGAACCGAACTTGGGTTCTTTACAAGAACAGTACATGCTCTCAGCCACTGAGCCATCTCTCTAGCCTCCTCCATATCACTTTGAGAATTAGTTTGTACATTTTACACAAAAGCCTACCAGGCTTTTGACTGAGATTTATACTAAACTCAAGCTCAACTTTGGTAGAATAATTAATTATCTTAAGGAGACTATCCATGAACATGGTATATTGCTGTGATTAAATTTAATTTCCTTCAGAGTTGCTTTCACAGTTTTCTGTGTACAGGTCATTTTGATGTATTTTGTTAACTTTATCCCTAAGTACTTCACATTCTTCTTTAAAAATATTTTATTTTGCCAGGTATGGTGATGCAAGCCTTTAATACCAGCACTTGGGAGGTAGAGGTGGGCAGACTCTATGAGTTCAAGGCCAGCCTGCTCTACAGAGTGAGTTCCAGGACAGCCAGGGCTACACAGAGAAACCCTGTCTTGAAAAACAAAACCAACCAACCAACTGAACAAACAAAACCAGAAAAATTTTATTTTATTCTTAGTCATGTGTGTCTGTGTATGAGTATGTGCTCTTGAATGCAGAGCCAACAGAGGCCAGAAGAAGACGTCAGATCTCCTGGAGCTGGAGTCACAGGATTTGGTGTATGTATGAAAGAACAGTGTATAAAATCAGATCAGTCTTAGGGAGCAGGGTGTCCAGGCTGGGGCTCTGTGACCACCCACTGTGGATCTCCCTGGTGTTGCATCATGGGATAGGAGGTTGTGAGCACAGAGGTGAGGCTGTATCCCTGAGGCCTTGTCAGAATCATGCCCCCCCCTCACTGCCAATTGGGAGTTTTAGGGTGAACTCAACTCCTTGTGACTCTCTTCTCTCAGCTGTGAAATGCAGAGAGAACCAGAGTGGCAGCCCCACAGGGGGCAAAGCACAAGAAATGACAGTTAGAGCCTGATAAGTTTTAGGTCTCCTGAAGGCCTCTCTGCCGACGCATCAAACCGAATCAGACCGAATTGGAAAGCCCAGGTTTAATGGGTAAAGCACTCCCGGGCAATTCCCTGGCCCCAGCCCCGCAGAGAGGAGACAGGGACGTGGGACCAGAAGAACCATGAGTCTGTTTTCTGGGATGCCACTTACATACCCTGTGGGAATGGCCTTGAGCCTCTCTGGGGGGAGGAGCTGTTTGGTGGGCTTTGAAGGGGTGGGTTTACAGAAAGAGATCGGGAGGGGAGTTGAGGTGGATCTTCCACCAGACTCCTTCCAAACAGAGCCTGTTCGAGGCTTAAGATTATTTTTGTCCTTGAGTTCTGATTTTGTTTGTGTATTCCAAGGTGTATGCATGTGTTCAGCTGTACATGCATGTGTGTGCACATGTGTGTGGAGGCTCAAAGCCCACCACGGGTGCTGTTCCTCCACCCTGGTTTTTGAGATAGGGCCTCTCACTTTCCTTCAGGTCACCAAGGCTAAGCAAGCTTACCAGCTATCCCAGGAGTCTGTTTCTCTGCTTCCCTGGCATGGGCTTTACAGCTCCTTTGCCATGCCCAGCTGTTTTATAATGTGCTCTGGGGGGCGGGGGTGGTGTCAATCCCAGGTCCTTGACATTGCAGGACAAGCACTCTACCACTGAGTCATCTCCTCAGCCCCACAGCTCTGAGTGTTTCCGTAATGATATACTCTTCAGAGGAAACCCAGAGAGCAAAGATGGGAAAATTCACTCAAAAGCCCCTCATCCAAAGGGTCCTATAGCATGGCTCAGGGTTACCCATCAGACTCTTTTGCCCTTCCTAGATAAGAACTGTGGGGAAGCTAGACACACACATCTGGGTCTTAAAGTACAGATCCCCATGCAAATGAAGGATCCTATTTACACCAATCACAATACAGTTCCTCATGCAAATGAAGGATTGTGACCTGCACCAATCACAAGCCTTCAACAGGGCAGTCAGGTGAATGGCTCCCCATTGCTGGGTGAAAATGGCAGGGTTATTTAGAGTTCACAGAGGCTTGTCTGGCTTAGAGAACTGTTTTCCAAGGCGAGGGCAGGCCAGCTGGAGTGTGTCTTCAGCTACAGGTGTGACAGTTCTCTGTAGCTGCTGGAGTGACCTCAGAGCAAGTGTAAAGTGTCCAAGACACCCAGCAGCACAGGGGTGTCTGCCAGCTGTCAATATAAGGGCTTCTTGGCTGACAGTTCCCACCTCAGGGTTGCCAGGCATCAGTCGGGGAAGGGCCCATCACACAGGACACTCTCTAGAGTATTACTGAGACGCCATATAGAATTAACAGTTCTCAGGCTGCAGAGATGACTTAGACTGAGGTTAAGAGCACTGGCTGCTCTTTCGGAGCACCCAGGTTCAATTCTCAGCATCCATATGAAGGCTCATAACCATCTGTAACTACAGTTTCCAGGGATTCAATGCCTTCTTCTGGCCTCCATGGGCACTACATGTTCATGGTGCACAGACATACATGCAGATAAAACATCCATGCATATAAAATAAAACTAAAATAATAAAAAAAAATTAACAGTATTTAGTTGGCAGTGTTTAACCTCTGTTCCTCTCTGTCTTAGTGGTACTGGATGTTGGCTTGTTGTTATTGTTTTATTTCAACTAAAAACAAATTTTAAATTAATTTAAAACATTCTGTGTGTATGTTTCTGTGTGTGTATGCCACGCTATGCATGTGGCCGTCAGAGGATCACTTTCAGGAGTCACTTTTCTCTTTCTTTGCTGATGTAGGTTCTTATACTGGATGGTTTTGTGTGTCAACTTGACACAAGCTATAGAGTCATCAGAGGAAGGAGCCTCAGCTGAGGAAATGCTGCCATGAGATCCAGCTGTAAGGCATTTTCTCATTTAGTGATCAATGGGGGAGGGCCCAGCCCACAGTGGATGGTGATATCCCTGGGCTGCTGGTCCTGGGTTCTATAAGAAGGTAGGCTGAGTGAGCAAGCCAGTAAGCAGCACCCCTTCATGGCCTCTGTGTCAGCTCCTGCCTCCTGTTTTGAGTTCCTGTCCTGACTTCCTTCAGTAATGAACAGCAATGCTGAAGTGTAAGTCAAATAAACCCTTTCCTCCCCAACTTGCTTTTTGGTCATGGTGTTTCATCACCGCAATAGAAACCCTGACTAAGACAGTTCTTTTGTTTCTGCCAAGCTGCTATGTTAGGCTACTGCCTACTCCAGGACAGCACTTGTCTCCACCTGTCTCCTGTCTCCACCTCCATCTATCCTCTGGAGTGCTGGGATTATGCATGCAAGACATTGCGCTGACTTTGTGTGGGGATTGAATTCTTTTTTTTTTTTATTAAGAAAATCTTTTCATTCATTTTACACACCAATCAAAGATCCCCTCTTCCCTCCTCCTGCCCCCAGCCTCCCTCTCCCAAACCACCTCACTCCCCCCTACAAGAAGGCAAGGCCTCCCATGGGGAGGCACATCCAGTAGAGGCAAGTCCAAGCCCTTCCCCCTACCTCAAGGCTGCACGAGGTGACCCATTATAGGTAGTGGGCTCCACAAAGCCAGCTCAGGCACCAGAGATGGATTCTGATCCTACTGCCAGGGGGCCCCCCAAGCAGATCAAGCTACACAACTGTGTCACCATGCAGAGGGCCTAGTCCAGTCCCATGCAGGCTCCACAGCCATTGATCCAACTTGCATGAGTTCCCACTAGTTTGGTTTGGTTGTCTCTGCAGGTTTCCCCATCATGATCCTGATGCACTTGCTCATAGAATCCCTCTTCTCTCTCTTTGACTGGACTCCTGGAGCTCTGCCTGGTGTCTGGCTGTGGATCTCTGCATCTGCTTCCATCAGTCATTGGAGAAAAGCTCTGTGATGACAGTTAGGGTATTCACCCATCTGATCACTGGGTAAGCGAGTTCAGTTCAGGCACCCTCTCCACTATTTCTAGTAGTCCAAGCTGGGGTCATCCTTGGGGATTCCTGGCAACTTCCCTAGCACTGGGTTTCTCTCTACCCTCATTGTATCTCCCTCCATCATGGTATCTCTTTCATTGCTCTCCCACTCCATCCCTGTTCCAGCTCAACCATCCCATTCCCTTATGTTCTCATCCCCCATCCCCTACCCTCCATTGCCCACCCCTCATCCCCAGTTTACTCATGGAGATCTCATCTATTTCCCCTCCCCAGGGCAATCCATTCATCCCTCTTTGGGTCTTCCTTGTTAGCTAGCTTCTCTGGAGTTGTGGGTTGTTATCTGAGTAAAAGAACAGGAAACACAGATGTAAAGCAAAGGGGGATTAAATTCTTGTCAGGTTTATGTGGTAATAATGTTACATGTGGATTTATCTCACTGGCTCCTTTTAAATTATTTAAATTTAATGTGTGTGTGTGTGTGTGTGTGTGTGTGTGTGTGTGTGTGTGTGTGTCCCACTGAGTTTAATTGTATGAGCATGGGTGGGAAGTTACTAACTGGAGCATGGACACCCCCCCTCTCTGGTGGCTAAAACACTGGAGGAAATGACCTCCCCCTTTTCCCAGCAACCATTAACCACCGATGGGTCCTTTGTGCTGCTGTTTGGTTTTGGTTTTAATCTGGCTGTGACAGAGAAGATTCTAGTTACCAAGTTCTCCACAGTAGTTCTTCATAAGAAAGCTAATGTGAAGGTCTGAGGCCATGATTCCAGGGGCCCTGTGAACAAACAGCTGTGGCAGTGAGGGTCCCTTAGCCAGGGCTCACAAAAGACATGGCACTTTGGAGAAGGGGCCCTGGGCCTCCATTTTGCAATGTATATATTTTGATATATTTTGTGTTTGGCCTTGCTTTGAGGAATTGGCCGGCAGATTCCCAGGAGGAAGGGACGAAGCTATGTGGACAAAGCTCTGTCTTCATCCACCCTCCACCTCCAACAGCAGTGAAGGTGGACTGAGGGCCCAGCTGGTGAGCCCTCTCTGCCCTGCACTAGGGAGCAATGACCCTGAGTGATTGGGGACCTGCACCCATGCTTTTGCTCTTGAACGGGGATGAGCACAGGTGCCAGCAGTGAACTTTGGTCTCCCTTTTTATTGCTTTTCTTATTAGAGAGAAAATCGAAGCATGAGACCTGGGACGAAGGTCAGCTATGTGAAGGGAAGCTTTGCCCAGAGAAAAGGAGAATTGAGCCAGTACTGTCTCAGCCGGCCTTTGCCTAGGCTCTAGTGAGCCTGCACTGAGCCTGTGGCAGCCTACTCCTGCTTCTGCCTCTGAGTGAGTGAGGTCCAGGGCTCATATACACATATATATTATATATGTGTGTGTGTGTGTGTGTGTGTGTGTGTGTGTGTGTGTGTGTGTGTGTGCCAGTTTGCTCCAGGGATCCCCTGTCTCTGTCTGGGATTGCAGGAGGCTACCATACCTACCTGGCATTTTATGTGGATTCTGGGGATCCAAAGTCCAGTCCTTTCAAAGCAAACACCTTGCCCACTGAGCTATCTCCTTAGTCCCCTCCTGTGTGTGTGTGTGTGTGTGTGTGTGTGTGAGAGAGAGAGAGAGAGAGAGAGAGAGAGAGAGAGAGAGAGAGAGAGACAGACAGACAGACAGAGACAGACAGAGAGAGACAGAGACAGAGACAGAGACAGAGAGACAGAGGGAGACTTGGTAACTTTATTGTGTACACCTTTAATCCCAGCACTTGGGAGGCAGAGGCAGGTGGATCTCTGTGAGTTGCAGCCAGCCTGGTCTACAGAGCAAGATCCAGCACAGCCAAGGCTACACAGAGAAACCCTGTTTCAAAACAAACAAACAAACAAACAAACCAGACAATGTTTTCCTACTATTACTCCTCAGCATGTAAAAATAACAAACACTGCACCAAGTCACTAGTTGAATGGCCTCCATATAGGGACTAGGAGTTCACCCAGATGCCAGCATCCCTCTGGGTAGGGGGTGGGTGGGTCCTGTGATCTCTGGGGACCAGCAAAGCAAAGGGCTCTGAATACTTACCAGATGAACAGACTTCAATATGCAAATCAAGACTCACTGTTGGGGCTGGAGAGATAGCTCAGTGGTTAAGAGCACTGGCTGTTCTTCTGGAGGACCAGGGTTCAATTTCCAGCGCCCACATGGCAGCTCACAGCTATCTGTGACTCCAATTCCAGGGAACCTGACACCCTTACACAGACATACATGCAGGCAAAACACCAATGCACATAAAATTAAAAAAAATAAATAAAAGGCTCACTGTGGGTGGCTAGGGTGTGGTCGGGTGAGCAGCAGAGGGGCTGTAGTGGGACAAATTTGTTTTCCCATGATAGCATCCCTGTCCCAAGAAAAGTTGTTTGGGCCGGAATCCTGAGTCTCCTCTGTACATGCCTGTGCCTGTGTCGTGACTGAGAGTGTCTCCCAGGCACAGAACCCACGTTCCCGGGGGCAGTTCAGTCAGAGGCCCCCTTGTTTCCTTTGGTCTTACATGTTGGCCTCACACTGGCAGGTGTGGCATCCCTAAAGTGACCCTGTAACATTGGATGAACACATCCGACAGCCATGCTTTTCTGTGAACTCCGATTGCAGCAGTGGGGACTCGTCTGAGCTTGAAGTAACCTCATCCATCAGCTGTCTCTTCCCACATTGGCCTCTCCACCTGCACCATTGCCACTGGGGGAACCTCCTGCAGCCTGCCTTCCTCCACCCCCCACTGGGGGGACCTCCTCCAGTCTGCCCTCCTCCCCCTCCCACTTGGGGGACCTCCTCCAGTCTGCCCTCCTCCACCCCCCACTGGGGGGACCTCCTGCAGCCCGCCCTCCCACTGACAGTGTTTAGAGGGCGTGACTACAGAGCCTTTACTTTAAAAGTACCCTCAAACCAGAGGCTGGGAAGATGGAGGACTTGCCACACCAGTGTGATGACCTAAGCTTGATTCCCCGAACCCACTTAAAAAGCCTCATGCCCTTGTAATCCCAGCACTGGGGAGACCAAGGCAGGAGGACCTGTGGGGCTCACTGGCCAGCCAGCAAGGCCTCTTGGGGAACCTTGGGTCCCAGTGTGAGGCCCTGTCTCCAAAAGGTGAACAGTCCTTCAGAAGGACACCTGAGGTTGACCTCTGACCTCTGACACACACATGCACAAAATCTTCAAGGCAAGAATGGTAGTACAAGCCTGTAATTCATTACCAGGGAGGCCGAGACAGGAGAGCACAAGCTTGTAATTCATTACCAGGGAGGCCAAGACAGGAGAGCACAAGCTTGTAATTCATTACAAGGGAGGCCGAGACAGGAGAGCACAAGCTTGTAATTCATTACAAGGGAGGCTGAGACAGGAGAGCACAAGCCTGAGGCCAGACATATGTCACTGGTTTGTTTTATGGTCAAGTATAGGAACATGTTCTGTGAATACACAAAAACTTTTTCTATTCTAGATTTGACTGGGGACCCGGGTCAGTGGATAAAGCCCTTGTCACTCCAGTGTGAGAAGTGGAGCTCTCTCTCACACACACACACCCCAGTCGAGCTATTGTGATGGCCACCTGTGATCCCAGCACTCAGGAGGTGGAAACGGGATCCCCCGAGCATGCTGGGGATCTAGACTACTTGAATCAGTAGCTCTGGGTTCAATAGAGAGTTCTTGTATCAATATGAAGTGCAGCATGATGGAGAAAGACACCTGATATCAACTTGGATTCCCACAAGCAGGCACACACATGTGCATGCATACCTGTACTCACACGTTTGCTCTCCACACATGTGAACATGTATCTACACAACACATGTTTCTTAGGGTTACTATTGCTGTGATGAAGCACCATGACCAAAAAACTTGTGGAGGGAAGGGTCTATTTGGCTTCCACTTCCACATCACTGAAGGAAGTCAGGACAGGAACCCAAACAGGGCAGGAGCTGAGGCAGAGGCCATGGAGGGGTGCTGCTTACTGGCTTGCTTTCATGGCTTTGCTCAGTCTGCTTGCTTAGAGAACTGAGGACCACCAACCCAGGGATGGCACCACCCACCATGGGCTGGACTCTCCCCCATCAATCACTAATTAAGAAAATGCTCTACAGCTGGATCTTACGGAGCACATCTAGGGTTTCTATTTCTGTGAAAAGACACCATGACCACGGCAACTCTTATAAGAAAAACATTTAATTGGGCTGGCTCACTTACAGTTCAGGGGTCCAGAGGTTCTTATCATCATGGTGGGGATTGTGGCAGTGTGCAGGCAGACATGGTGGTTCTGGAGAAGGAGCTGCTACATGTTGATATGCAGGCAACAGGAAGTAGACTGTGTCACTGGGAGTAGCTTGAGCACAGGAGACCTCAAAGCCCACTCCAACAGTGACACACTTCCTCCAACAAGGCCACACCTCTTAATAGTGCCACTCCTTTTGGGGGTCATTTTCTTTCAAACTACCACAAGGCGTTTTCTCAGTTGAGGTTCCTGAAAGGATGAACGGTGTTGGTGGGTTGGTGGGCGCTGCGGAAAAGTTACGAGCCACAGCTATGACTACCAGAGTTAGAAAGAGCTTTATCAGGAAGAAACCAGGCCTGGAGAGACAGAAAGAGGGCGGGAGCAGAGCAGAGAGGAAACAGAGAGAGAGAAGCACAGAGAGAGAGCGTGGGGGTCCATGTCGGCTTTTTAAGGTGGTACGTAGTAGTCGCCCGCTGATGATGGAAGGTGCCAGCCAAGACCCGGAGCTGCGCATGTACAGAATCCTAACAGTTTCCTCTTTTCAGATAACTCTGGTGTCAAGTTGATGTAAGGCCAGCCAGCACAACATGTACACATGCAGAAAAAACTCTAGATTTATTTCTATTGAATATAAAGATGTTAATTGCATTTTGTTGTACATACAGGTTACATATCAGAAATGCCTGGACCAGAACTGGTTTGAACTTTTGACTTGGGGGATATTTGTATGTAACAATGAGGTATTTTGGGAATAGACAGAACCCTTCTAAATGGGGAATTTATGTGTGTGTCATAATTTATATGCGTGTCATCCATATACAAACTGAAGGTAATTCTCTAGAATATTTCACACAGTTTTTGAATCTTTTATTTATTCTTTGACAATTTTGTTCATGTATATAATGTATCTCGGTCTTATCCATCCCCCAACTACTCTGCCCTGGAGATCCCCAACATGTCCCCTTCCCACCTTCATGTCCTCTCGTTCCACGCCCCTTGCCACTAAGTCTAGTCACTGCTGCCTGCTAGGATGCTGACTGATCGATCACATGCAGGTCCTGTGCAGGTAACCACAGCTGCAGTGAGTTCATGAGTGCAAGGGCCGAACCACATCCCGAAGAAAGCATCACGCAGCATCCCCCATCCTCTGGCTTTTATATTCTTTCCACCACTGCAGTGTTCTTGGGGGTGAGATTGCTACCGCCGTCTTGATTTAGGACTGAGCCCTCAGCTGTCACTCATTCTCAGCTCCTTGACCAGTTCTGTCTCTGTGTTAACTGCTGCCCATTGAAAAGGGAAGCTTTCCAGACCGAGCCTGAGAGCAGCACTAAACACAAATATTGAAAAGACAGTGGCATGTGCACGTAACGGAACTGGAGTAGACTCTTAGCAAGCATGTGACCTCCTCAGCCGTGGGCTTTGACCGGGTTTACAGTACCAGGCACAAGTCCCTCCTGCAGAGAAGGCTTCAAATTGAGCCGGAGAGCGCTGCTGCTCCTGAAGCCGGAGAGCACTGTTGCTCCTGCAGCCTCCACTCCACCACTGCACCGGTGGGCACATCTTCCGGCAGTGTTGTAGCAGGAAGGGCCAGTGTTGGCTAACACTAGTGATGATGTTTCTTCCCAGCAGTTCAAATGATTTTTTGTATGAAATAGTTTCATGATGTGGAAGTTTCCACTAGGGCCACCATATCTGTGTGTGGTGGTATTGTGTTCCCCAAAATATTGTGTACCTTAATAAACTTATCTGGGGTCAGAGACAGAACAGCCACAATATGAAACAGAGGTTAGGCAGTGGTAGCACACGCCTTTAATCCTAGCATTCCAGAGACAGAAATCCCTCTGGATCTCTATGAGTTCAAGGCCACATTGGAAACGGCCAGGCATGGTGACCCACACCTTTAATCCCAGGGAGTGGTGGTAGAAAGCAGAAAGGTATATAAGGTGTGAGGACCAGAAACTAGAAGCATTTGGCCTGGAGAAGCATTAGGCCTGGTTAAGCTTTCAGGCTTCTAGCAGCAGTTCAGCTGAGACCCATCCTGGATGAGGACTCAGAGGCCTCCAGTCTGAGGAAACAAGACCAGCTGAGGATCCGGCGAGGTGAGATAGCTGTGGCTGGTTCTGTCTCTCTGACCTTCCAGTGTTCACCCCAATACCTGGCTCAGGTTTGATTTTATTAATAAGACCATCTAAGATTCATGCTACATCTGTGCTGAAAGTTTTCGATTTTAGAGTGTTTTGGGTTTCAGATTAGGAATGGCCAAGCTGTGTTGACTTTTCTCCTATACTTGTTTATACATATATATGAATATGTGTATATGTATTGATTAATGTATGTAAGTACACACTTATATATGCATATATCTATATATCTATTTGAGGCAGGGACTTACCATTTAGCCCTCACTGGCCTGGAACTCATTATATGGACCAGGTTGGTCTCAAACTCACATAGATCCACCTGCCCCTACTTTTTGCATGCTGGAATATAAAGGTATGCACCGCCAGGCCTGATCTTCATTTTTATTCTGCAGCTAACAAGGCCGAAGTTTCACCCTTTGTAACAATTAGGGGCCTTGGGATGCTTGGTCTGCAGCTGAGCCGTCTGTGTACTGCTGTCTGGTCTCTTAATCCATCTTTGTCTTCCCCTTCAGCGCTGGGTATGGGCTTAGACCATGCTAGGCACGTGCTCTGCCACTCGGCTATGCCCCAACTGCCTATCATGCTTGATCCTTAAAACTCAACATTAACAGGGTCTGGGAAGAGGGTAAAGTGTGAGGACTGGAGTTTGGATCCCTAACACCCAGGTTAAAAGTCTGAAACAATAGTACATGCCTATCACCCCGGTTTGGGGGGTGGGAGGTAGAGATAGGAAGACCAAGGGTTTTGCTGGCTAGTTATGGTGGTGAGGTTCAGTTAGAGAGCCAGTCTTAAAAAATAAAGATGGAAAATAACAGGAGAAAACAGCCGGGTATCAACTGCTGGCCACCACTCGCTCCCACACAGGTGAGTGCACCGGTACTCACACCACATACACAGGCACATCACACACTCACACACGCACACCACACATACATACACAGACATTACACATATACCACACACACACACACACACACACACATCACACATATACCAGACACACATCACACACACACACACACACCCCACACACAGACATCACACATATACCAGACACACATCTCTCTCTCTCTCTCTCTCTCTCTCTCTCTCTCTCTCTCTCTCTCACACACACACACACACACACACACATATACCACACACACAGATATCACACATATACCAGACACACCACACACACACATATATCACACACACACCACACGCATACACACATATTACACATATACCACACATACGTATCACACACACAATACACACATATATCACACACACAACACCCCCCACACCCCCCACATACACACATATTACACATATACCACACACACACACACCCCACATCACACATATACCACACATGTTGTGGAATATTCCTTTACACTGTGTGAAGATGTGTCATTGTGATTGGTCTAATAAAAAGCTAAATGGCCAATAGCTAGGCAGGATTTTTGGGGCAGCTAGGATGCTGGGAAGAAGAAGGGCAGAGACATGGAGAATTGCTAGCCAGACTGAGAGAAAGCAGGATGGGCAGAACAGAGTGAAAATAACCGAGCCACATAAAAGAACGTAGACTAAAAGATATGGGTTAATTTAAATAATAAGAATAGTTAGGAACCAGCCTAAGCTAAGGCCAAGCTTTTATAATTAATAAGAAGTCTCATGTCATTTTTTGTGAGCTGGTTGCCCAAAGGAAAAATATTTACACACACACACACCACACACACACACTCTCACACACACACTCACGTGCGCACACACACCATTACTATTATCCAGGTACAATAGTTACTGGTCTCACTGCTGTGATAAAACACCTGACCTAAGGAAGGAAGGTTCTCTGTGACCCAGGGAACAATGTCCATCTGATGGGAAGGCATGGTGGCAGGAACAAGAGGCAGCTAGCTGGCCATGTCACATCCACCGTCAGGAAGCAGAGATGAACACTGGTGCTCAGCTCACTTCCTTTTTGCTCAGCCCTGAACCACAGCCTGTGGAGTGGGGCTCCCCTCACTTGGAGTGGGGCTTCCCTCCTCCACAAACGGAATCTAGAAACCCCCTCACAGACACACCCATGTTTGTTTCTATGGTGCTTCTAAATCGTACCAAGTTGACAGTCAAGAGTGACCGTCACCTGGCACGGTGATGCACTCCTGTTGTCCTGGCTTGTGGACGACAGAGGTGGGAGGATCTGGAGTTCAGGGCTATCCTCTGCTACATACCAAGTTCAGGGTCAGCCTGGGCTAAAGACCCTGCTCAAAACTAAACCAAACCAAACTATCAAACAATCTCAGATTAGACACAATTACTGTTCCACCATCCATCTTTAGACTTGCCAGCATTTTTACTAGCTTGTCTCCTCATCGGTTTCTTCTCCAACTTAGAATCCTCCTGCCTCAGCCTCTCAAGTGCCATGTTTTTCGGTGTACACCACCGTGCTTGGCTTTCTTCTGACTTCCTTGGTGCCAAAGTTAATTCTGAAATTATTTCATTCTTAAAATTGTAAGGCAAATACAAACAGCTTTTTTTTTTTTCTTGTGAGAAGCCTTTGGGAACACATTTCCAGTTGGATGGCTCATTATCTCAGACAATTTAGAGTTTATTTCCCACCAAAAAAGACAGCCCGCTACAGACGGAAGGTAACTGCAGAATCAGGAACTCCCGGCCTGTCTCACACACTGCTACAGCGTCATCACAGAACTCCCAGTCAGGCTTGGCTATTTTCCAGTAGCATCTTTTTAAAAAGTTTTATTTTGTTTGTTTGAGACAGGAGTGTGCCAGCCACCATACCCAGTTTAGAATGCTGGGACAAAGCCTAGAACTTTGTCCGTTCCAGGCAAGCATTCTACCAAGTAGACTATATTCCCAGCCTCCTCCTCCTTTTTGAGACACATTCTTAAGTAGCCCAGGTTATCCCCCAACTCTCTATGTATCTGAGGATGGCTTTGAACTCCTGATTCGCCAGTCTCACCAAGTACTAGGATCATAGTCGTGTGTATATCTACCTGGTTTCCAATAACATCACTCAGTGTGACAGACTCCGGCTGAGGGTTATGTGTCACACTTATCTGTTCTGTCTTTTTAGTCTCCTCCTGTCTCTGACTGTTTGTCTTTCCTTGACTTTCAGGACCTTGAGACCTTCAGAGTGTAGTGAATGCACGGCGTCTATGTTTCCTTTGGTAAGGTCGAGGTGATGTGTGGGGTCGGCACATCACGGCAGCTCTGCTGGATGTCCTTGGACAGGGACACTGTGGGGCTTGCCCTGTGCCTGGCGATGTGGCACAGTGCTTTGATTAGGACATTGCTAGCGTCCCCCAGGTGGCATCTGTCAAGCTCCTTGTGAAGTTCTTCTTCCTCCTTGTGACTGTCGGGTGTTTGGAGCGGAAGAGTAGGAGGCCGTGTGAGCAGCCTTCCCTGTTGCGGTATCTGCTGATATCCCGGCTCAGTTTGTGATAACTGATGGTTGACAATTTCATTTTGTTTTGTTTTGAGATAGGAGTTCACTATGTAGACCACGCCGGCCTTGCACTCGTAGAGATCCACCTGCCTCTGCCTCCTGAGTGCTGGGATTAAAGGTGTGGGCCACCATGCCTGACTGAGATGATAATTTTGTTTTCTTTTTGAAGATTTACTTATTTTTATCTTATGTGTAGGGGTGTTTGGCCTGCATGTTTGTCCACGTTCCTGTGCATGCAGTGCCCACAGAGGCCAGAAGAGGGCGTCGGGTCTCTCTGGAATTAGAATCACCACAGAGCACAGACAATCGATTCACCATGTGGGTTCTAGGAACTGAACCTGGATCCTTTTCAGGAGCATCGGGTAGTGTAACCACCGACCACCTCTGCAGCCTCATCAAATGCTAGTTTTTCTAATTCCATAATCTCTTCCAGTATTTTACCTTCAAAACCCTTTTCTTCTCATTTATTCGTTCATTTATATCTCTGGATTCCCCCCCACACACACACACCATGTGCATGCTGATGATTAGACTAGGCTAGCGGGCCAGCCATCCCCAGAGATGGCCCTGCCTCTGCCTCCCTGATGTGGGACAGCAAGCATGTGTCCCAGTGCTCAGCTTCTCACTCTGAGCCTCATGGCAGTGTGGCGAGAACCTCACTAAGTCAACCCAGCCTTAGTGATTTTGTTTTTAACAAGACCAGGTTTCACAGGCTAGCCTAAAACTCTCCAAGTAGCCCAGGCTGGCCTTGAACTCCTGGGAATCCTCCTGCCTCAGCCTTCACAATGTGGGAATTACAGGTGTGAGCTCCGAGAGATATTTTTAAATTTCACTATAACTACCTATCAATAATAAAGACTTTTTTTTTTTTTTTTTTTTTTTTTTTTTTTGTGAGTGTAGGGCTGCTGAGGACATGGCACAGGACCTCACGCATGCTCAGTTTACCACTGAGTGGCCTCTAAACCAATAAAGACAATTTAAATAAAATCACCTGCCTTTTAATGAAAAGATGCCCAGGCATTACTCCATTAAAGGGCATGATCTTGAAACTGGGTTAACAGATCTCAGTAAAAATCAGACAAACTATAATCTATCATCCTACAAACAAACAATTTAATATATTCTGATGCTATGTTTTAGGGGCTTTGTGGGTATAAACAGGACCTTACAAGAATATTTATTTTGGAATTATTAGACTTGAACATTTTTTTCCCTTTTGAGACAAGGCCTTGCTATTGTCAACCTGGCTGGCCTAGAACTTGCTATGTAGACTAGTCTGGACTTAACTTGTGACAATTCTCCTGCCTCTTCCTCCTGAGCAGCTGGCACCATCATGCTTGGCTAGAGTTTGACATTTTAAATATTTATAATCTAATGATTTTAATTATATTTATTTGTTTATTATGTGTGTGCGTGTGGTGGGGCATCATGCACCACAATGTGCAAACAGACATCAGAGGACAACTCTGGTGGGTCAGTTCTTCCTTCCACCATGTAAGTCCCAGAGAACCAAACTCTGGTCCTCAGGCTTAGTGGCAAGCGTCTTTACCCATTGAGCCATCCTGCCAGCCCTAGGATGATTTTAAATTCTGCTGTTGAGCTGGGCTTGGTGGTTTATACCTGTAATTCCACCACTTGGCAGGCTGAGGCAGGAGAATTACTTTGAGTTTTAGGCCAGCTTGGGCTACAGAGTGAGACCATGCTTCAAAACTCTAAAATGATAGATAGATAGATAGATAGATAGATAGATAGATAGATAGATAGATACATAGATACATAGATACATAGATAGGCAGATGGATCCAGTGGTTGTGTGGCTTTTCCCTGGGGAGACGTGAATGAGTGTCTGTTCCTCTCAGACAGGCGCACGGTGATGGACTGAAATGGTTGCATCCACACTAGTTCAGTGAATGCTTGAGTTTATGGGGCTTTGCCAGCAGAGACATGGATGAGGAGTGAGTTACATGAACATGGCTGACTCAAAAGCAGCTGCATCACCAAAAAGCCCTCCCTAGCCTACGCAACGACTTCTGAAGGAAACTACCTCCCTCGAGCTCCACGCAGGATTCCCAGAAGCCCACAACAAGCTCCTCTCCCCGGCAGCTGCTGCTTACTCTATGACCTTGGGAAGGTATCTCCAGGGTCTTGTATGTTTCCAGGCTTTCTGAGCCCGGTGAAGTTTCTTTGTCTCTTGGGTCTTATGAGCCTCCTCCTCCCTCCAGGAGGGAGCGGTTCATCCTTCCTACAGCATTAGCATACAGCATCAGAGGCTCCTGGGTTGTGTGGCACCATCCTGCCCAGTGTGGGACACAAGTCACATGCCCCCACCCACTCTGCGGACACAAACAGCACCCAACCCAGGTGCCACACACATGAGGTGTGTGAACTTGTTCCTGGCATAGGCTCTGGGCTGATATGCCATGGTGAAGACTGCTGATCTTGCTATCTCTGTGGGTTTTTTTGTTTTTGTCTCCCAAAGTCACTGCTCCATGCAAAGGAGGTCACAGCCTTGAATCAAATGCCTTCATTGGCTTTCTCCTCAAAGGAGAAACGGGGCGATGGCTCCCGCAGCTCCCTAAGTCTCCTCAGCTCACTGCAGAAGAGAGTGCAGAGAAAGCCAAGCAGGTCCGGATGACAGGCAGGAGGAGTCACCACCCCCCCCCCCCTTTCCCTGGAGGAGGTGGAGTTAAGACATACTTTGTAAAGGGTTTGTTTTGTTTTTTGTTTTTTTTTTTTTTTTTTAAGCTTAAGAGCAATTTTTATTAGAATTTAAAAGAAAAACACCAGAAACTCAGGGCAAGCAAGCTGTGGACCTCGGCAGCTGCCCACTAGACTTGTTTTGATTCCCTGTTCACAGTGAGATCCAGGAGTGGGCCTGGGTGTCCCATAGAGGCCAGCCGACATAATATGGCTGAAGAGCCTGGGGATGGGAGGGTGGATGAGGGAGACAGGGAACGGGAACCAAAATAATGCATCTGTGGACAATGACAGGAAAGAGCAGGTGCATGCTGGGAGGCTATGCCACAGGGGTGCTGTGACTATTAAACCTGGTAAAGGGAGATTGGAGGCACCTGGGTGGTTCCCACTGTCCCTTCAGCATGAGTTTTCAGGAACACAGATGAGGGCTTTGGGATCCAACTGTCTTTGCCAAAGACTGGCCAATACACAAACTCCCAGAAGTCAGAATCTAGAGCTCCAGGATCAGAGAGAGGAAAAATTAGGATCACGACAGGAAGTAGGGGCTAGAGCTAGAGTTCAAAGGGTGGCATGCTGGCCTGATGTGAATGAAGCCCTGGGTTCAGCGCCACACACACCAGGCTCCTGTTGTGTGCCTGTGATCCCAGCACCTGAGAGGCAGAGCCTGGAGGATCAGGAATGCATGTGTGGTTCGGTACTGTTTGCAGTTTCAGGGCTACATGGGCCACCCTCCTGCATTAGGCAGGCTTCTCCTAAGACCCAGAACCAACGGAAGCTGTGTAGTGAAGCAGGTGTGTGTGTGTGTGTGTGTGTGTGTGTGTGTGTGTGTGTGTGTGAGAGAGAGAGAGTGACTAAGGGTTTACATGACCCTAGAGGCTGAGAAATGCTACAATCCACCATCTGTAAGCCACAGACCCAGGAAAGCTGGCTGCCTGGCTGAGTTCAAGTTTAAAGGCCTCAGAACCGGAGACGCTGATCGTGTCGTTCTTAGTTCGGAGGGCAGAGCCTGGCTGGTGCAAGTCCCGGAGAATCTGGAATTCGGATGCCTTTTTGTTTGTCTGGCCCTCAGCCAGCTGGATGGTGCCATCCATGTTGTATGAAGGCAGACTTTCCCCAGCGTCCCCCAGAGCCAAGGGCTGAGCACACCTGGGGACACTGTCACGGACCTACAAGAAATAATGCTGCATCAACCTGTCCATCTGCCTGTCCCTCAGTCCAGTCACAGTTACACCTACAATTAACCACTGTAGCATGTATATCTGTCCATCACCTGTCTATCAGTCATCTATCTATTCTCTATTTTCCATCTATCAATCACCTATCTACTAGCAAATCATTTGTAAGCTTCCTTCCATTAATTTATGATCTATCAATCATATATCTATCCACTCTATCCACTCATTTATCTTATCTATTTTATGTCTGTATACATAATTTATAACTGTTCACCTAATCTATCATCTATATATTTACCCATCTGTCTATGATAGGTATATATATCATCTACCTATCAATCATCTAATTATTTATTCCTTATTTTTTATTTTATATTCTTTGGCAGTTTCCATTCAGCTATCACCTCTCAATCATATATATTTATCATCTATCTATCTATCTATCTATCTATCTATCTATCTATCTATCTATCTATCATCTATCATCTATCTACCCACTTATTATCTCTATTTGTCTATATAAGGAGATAATATCTTAAGGATAAAGTATTGTCTCATGTCACCAGGGATCCTTAGACGTTCCTGAGTCTGCTGAGGACTCAGGGAATCCAGTGGGATGTGTCAAAGCCATCTGGCTACAGCTGACAGGCTGTGGTAATCTGAGTCTGAGGCTTAAGGACTAGAGCATTGGAGGGCAGACCCAGATTCCAGCTCAAGCAGTCAGGCTATGAGGATCCTGTTTCCCTGCCCTTTGCTCTATGGAATGGGGTGGGAGAGACACTCCCTGGGGGGTGTGTCCTAGGGAGAACCCCCCCAGGGCTTGATTCATCCACTCACATACAAATCTTCTGTGGGTAGGTGCCACAGAAAGGGTTTGGTGATTTGCCTGGCTAGTTCCCTGGGCAGCTAGGGTCCTCTCAAGTTGATATGTGACTCCAGGCAATGTCCTTTGCAAGCAGCAGGTGCTGCCTGGAGTCACAGACCCCAAGTTAAATGTACCCCATAGCTGGACTGCTCTCATTGCATTCTCCCCAGGCTCCTGCCCAACTTTAGAGAGACTTAGAGGCCCCTTCTCAGAGACATACCAGTCAAAGTCCTTCTCAGCTGACATCATGCAGGGGGCGCCACAGTAATTGGGGAAGGCAGGCCCTGTTGGGCAGAGGGGGCACCTGAGGAGCCTGGAAGACCCGCTCTAAGACTGGATGCCCACAGTGGATGACGTTCTGGTGGGAAAGGCAAAGGGGTAGAGGAGAGGGCACAGGAGGCCAGGAAGGACCATGCAGGTGCCCACGGGCTGACTGTGGCTCCGGGCGCTGAAGGAGGGCCAGGATGGCATTGATAGAAGGACTGGACCTTGAGTCTAACTCTTAGGGCATAGAGGATTCAGAAGTAGAGCAGCCTGGATGGCACAGCTCAACCATCCTCCCCTGGAGTTTCAGAGTAACCGTGGGACACATTGGGAATGAGATGAAGGGGTTGTCATATAAAGCTTCAGCTGTCAACTTGACACAACCCAGAGTCCCCTGGGAAGAGGCAGCCTCCACTGAGGAATTGCCTAGATCGGGCTGGACATGTCTCTGAGGCATTTTCTTAATTGCTAATTGATGTGGGAGAGCCCAGCACAGTGTGTGAAGCACCATCCCAGCACAGGCAGGCCTTGGCTGTCTAAGGAAGTCAGCTGAGCAAGCCAGGAAGCAGCATCCTGCCATGGCTTCTGATCTAGGTTTCTGCCTTGAATTCTTGCCTTGGCTGTAAGCCAAATAAATTTCTTCACCCCAAGGTGCTTTTAGCCAGTGTTTTTATTACAGCAACAGCAAAGCAGACTGGAATAGAAATTTGGGCCAAGATTGAGGTGTTGCTGTGGTGGAGCTGACCCTGTTGTTTTCTAGGCTTGTAGGAGGATCTGGAGTTTTGGTCTAAAAGCGATAGAGTGCTCAGAACTGACTGGGCCGTTCTGTGGGAGGTTGGAAGAATGCTGAGAGCAATATAGATGATGGAGGCCTGGCTTATAAACTTCCAAAGGGAAGCTTGACAGGCCGGCCATCAGAGACTGTCAGGACCATGTATGTGGTAACTTGAATTAAGAATCTGCAGAAGTGAACCCTTTGGTTTTTTTTTTTTTTTTTTTTTTACTGGAACACAGTCAATGACGGTTGTCTGGGGCTGAAGATCAGCAGTGATGACTAATAGACCAGCATCACTGAGGTGAAATCTTCTGGGGTATTTCCTCAAGGTCCATAGGCGGCCAAGGCTGCATCCCAAGCCGACAGCAGAACTTGGTAATGTGTAAGAACTTTCTAGTTGGTGCTGGCTTCAGAGACACAGAAGCTACAGAACTGGAGGGATCATGGAGAGAAGCAGAGGCTTGGAGCGTGTGGCAGGGTCTGTGTCTGAGGAGAGGCCAGGAGAGGTGAAAGTTCTGTGGAGACCTCTGGATATCAGAGATGCCAGGACTGTGGAATGACCACCATGGCAGCGGTGGGTGCAGCATTGGATCAGCCCTAGCCTACCACATAAGCATTGTGTGCTGTGGATGGCAGAGCTGGAGCAGTGGAGCTGGCTATCCAAGCACTTCGGAGCCCAGAAGATCATGAATGAGCCTAAGACATCTGACACTGATGCATTTACACTATTGGGTTCTGGTTTTTGTTTGATCTGCTGTAACTGTGCCCTGGTCCTTCCCTCTTGGAATGAGAACATATGTAACTTGTTTTTTGTTTTACAGGCACCTACAGTTAAGGGACTTTGGTTACTTGGTTTACTGGTCTTGTCTCTGCAACACCTTTGTGCAATGACGAGTTTCCCTGGATACAAAGCCCAAAGAGGAACACCTCGCAGGGTCCCTGGGCAACCATACTCCCTGTGATGTGGGAATGCAGGAACCATCATCACCCTGATCAGCTCTCCAGAGCCCTAGGAGACCTGCTACAGGGATGTAGGCTACGCTATCCCTCCATGAGTCATAACTCTGTATTATTTAACTTGCAGTGAATGTCAGGCAGGGGGTCTGTCAAAGACGCATGGTGTGAGCCCCTGGCTGATTCAGCAGAACACCCAAACTGTGTCCCAGACTTCATCTAACTTGGATTAAGGCTAGAGTGAGGCTCTCACACATCTGTGCTACCTGATTATTGGGAAGCTTCTCAGGTCTTTCTGGCCATTGGGAAGGATTTAGTAAAGTGGTTCCTGGAGCCCAAAAGAGCACAGAGAGAAAAAGATTACACATCAGTCGCCTGCAGCTCTCAGTGGTCAACTGCCCTCCCTGAGGTGGGGAAGCTCCAGAGGAGTGCGAGACTGGTCCTGTTTAGTAGAAGACCCCTGTAGGACATGCCCTGGAAATCTCAAACCCTTGATGCAAGTCTGGGGTTGGCAGGAAGTGAGCTGGAGGGCCACACCTTGGAGTCCTGGGGCATGGCAGGAATCTAAAGCCACGAGACTATCCAGAGCCAACTGGTCAGATAAATAAAAGTGTATGGTAAGCTGTATGGTGTATGGTGGCACATGTCTTTAATCTCAGCACTCAGAAGAAAGAGGCAGGTGGATCTCTGTGAGTTCAAGGCTACTGTTGTCTCCATGGCTAGTTCCAGGACAACCAGGGCTATATAGAGAGACTCTGACTCAAAAAACCAAAACCAAAACCAAACAAGACATATGATTGATGAACCAGCCTGCCTCCATCTTAGGCTTGGGAAGCCGTCTTATAGTAAAGACAAACTCGGCTCACTCCTGCTTATATTGAACTCTGTCTCTCAAGGATTGGGCTGTGCCCCACCTGTAACCTTAACTACAACTGATTCTGTACTGTCTGTCCCAGGAAATGGCAACCATGCCTTTGTTTTAAAAAATTGTTATGACTAACTTGTTATGACCACTTTGCTATGACTACCGTGTTATGATCACCTTGTTATCACCTTATTACTACCTTGTTGTGACCACCTTGTTACTACCTCATTGCTACCTTGTTGTGACCACCTTGTTACCACCTCATTACTACCTTGTTATGATCACCTTGTTACTACCTCATTACTACCTTGTTGTGACCACCTTGTTACCACCTTATTACTACCTTATTACTACCTTGTTATGACCACCTTGCAACCATGTCTTTGTTCCAAGAGGTTGTTATGACCAACTTGTTATGCTTATATTCTGCTTGTCTATTTGCCAGCCAGATCCCCCATTTGGAAACCCCCTACTCCTGAGCTATAAAACCTTTATCTTTCCCATGTCCAGTACTGATCTCTTGGATCCTGCCTTTAGGGAGAGACAGCCTGTGTACACAAATTAAAAGAAAAAAAACCTGGCTTTAATTAATTGCTTGCTTTAATTAATTTGGCCATGACTTAGATCCATGAGCTTTCTCCTCACATCTGTGGGATTAACAGTGATAGTTAATATTAATTTTCAGGACATTAGCATTACCTAGGAGATGGGACTCTGGGTAAATTTGTGAGGGATTTTCTAGATTAGGGTAATGGAGGTGGGAGGGCCCACCCTGACTGTGGGCAGCACCATCCCACAGGCTGGGGTCCCAAACAATAAAGAGGAGAATGTAGGCTGAGCACCATTATTCATATCTCTCAGTCTCCTGACTGCAGATGGAATGTGACAGCCACCTCTCCCTCTCTGCCATGATGGACTGTAACTCCTTAAACTGTGAGCCAGAATCTCCCTTCCTCCCCTTCCTCTTCTCACCCACTCTGTCAGGCATTTGTTCACAGCTACGAGAAAGCTAACACAGGCTATACATAACTCTCCTCCACTCTTGCTCTGCCCTACATTCCTGTGGCTCCCAGAATTCCCCAGGCTCCAACCTGCCATGGGACCTTAGACCTTTTCTTGGGAACGTTCTACCTCTCCTCTCCAGTCAACTCAGACATTGCTTCCTATAGGCAGCTCCAGCCTCCCTGACACCTCAAAGCTCATGTCTAGCCTGCTTTGTGCTTCTCCTGGTGACAATGGCCACGGTCGTCAGTTTAGACCAAAGTATGTGATTTTGTGGGTTTTGTTCCCAGGGCCCCAATCTCATTCCTATGAGACCTGGCAGAGAATGGAGCTCTGTGTGGCATCTGACACTGTCTTCCTGCCACAGAGTGTACATTGCCACATCCTTGGCCTAGCCTGGCCTCAGCCTTCCCCACCTTCAGTAGATTCAGCCACCCCAGTGCTCTCAAACTTTCTCTCCCATTCTCCTTCCCTCTCTGTCTCACTGTGTTTCCACCCCATGTCAGCACAGAGGCCGTGTGACCCAGGCAGCAGGTCCCGAGTCCCCATTGCTGACGACCATCCTCTGTCCTCACAGCCCCCATCCTTTCACACATGCTCTGCCCTCCCCCTCCAGGGTCTCTACTCTTTGGGTAGACTGTTTTGTCCGTCCCATCCCCTCACTGCTCTGTGTGGGTGCTACATGCCCAGGCTGCACTCTGCTCTTTGTGAAACTTCCTGGCCAGTCTGCCTTGTGCTTCTGATTCCCTGAGGCAGCAGCTGAGGTCAGTCCCCTCCCACTGCTCAGAGTGGCACAACCCTCTCCGAGTGTGTGTGTGTGTGTGTGTGTGTGTGTGTGCGCGCGCGCACGCACGCGCGCCTGTCTGTCTGTCTGTCTGATTGATTCCAGAGTAGGAAGGAACAGCACTTATCACCTGAGGCCTGAACTCTGCAGAGTCAAGAACAAATATAAAACCTTCTGCCTGCCTCTTCTGGGTCACCTCGACCTGAGGAATAGCTCCTGCAAGCCTCTGGGTCATTTTTTGTAATTGTATTGTTACTTTTTTTTTAAAAAATCAGTGTTTTGTCTAATATATTCTGAAATTTTTAATAATTCTAGAAATATTCCAGACACATGTAAAAGAGTCAAGTTAAAACAGCCAAGACTCACCCACATTTGTACCTTGCAAAATTCAGGGTTTTGTTTTGAGACTGAAATGACGTGGCATCGAACAGACGAGAGAACCGTGTTAAATCTCAGCTTTAGCGAATCCGCACAGCCATGCAGCATCAGCACCATCCAAGCATTCCACCTTTCGCTGTGGACCTGGCCTTGCCAAAGAGGACAGCTCGACCTTCCCTCTAGTCCCTAGAAAATGCCCCCTCTCTCCCTCCTGCCCTTTCGTCTCTCTTCAGAACATTATTTCTCCATTCGCTGACAATCTTACACTGTCTACACTGTACTCTGGCCACTTTTGCCCCTCACCCTCTTACCCCTCCCATTCCTGCTGAGCCCCCATGTCTTGTTTTGTTACTTTAGTGACTCACTGAATTGAACTGGGCTGCTGGTATGAGTACAGGCAGGGGGGACTCAGTGGCCACACCACTGAAGAGGACAACTCCTGTCTCCTAGTGTGTGGTGATAAGTGTATGCCACCATGCCTGGCATTTTATGTAGGTTCTGGGGGTTGAACTCAGGTCCCTGTGCTTGTGAGGCAAGCACTTTACCCACTGAGCTGTCTCCCAGCCTCTGGGATGTTGCTTTTTAATGAAATATTTTCTTTAAAAATCTTTCTAGCCGGGCATTGGTGGCGCACGCCTTTAATCCCAGCACTCGGGAGGCAGAGGCAGGTGGATCTCTGTGAGTTCGAGGCCAGCCTGGGCTACCAAGTGAGCTCCAGGAAAGGCGCAAAGCTACACAGAGAAACCCTGTCTCGAAAAACAAAAAACAAAAAAATTAAAAAAAAAAATCTTTCTATTATTTGGGCGTGGTGGCGCACACCTTTAATCCCAGCACTTGGGATGCAGATCTCTGTGAGTTTGAAGCCAGCTTGGTTTACAAAGCGAGTTCCAGGACAGCTAGAGCTGTTACACAGAGAAACCCTGTCTCAAAAAAAACAAACAAATCTTTGTATTATAATTTTATGTGTATGCATCTTTTGCTTGTATGTATGACTGTGCATCACATGCATTTGGTGCACATGGAAGCCAGAGGAGGGTGTTGGGTCCCCTGGAACTGGAGCCACCACTTGGGTGCTGAGAGCTGAGCCCAGGTCATCTGAAAGAGCGGGAAGTGCTTATAACAGATGGGCCATCTCCCCAACCCTTCTCTTTCCAGGGTTTCTCTGTGCAGCCCCGGCTGGCCTGGAACTCACAGAGATCCACCTGCCTCTGCCTCCCTAGTGCTGGGATTAAAGCCGTGCGCCACCACCATACCTGACAAATTAAGAAAATATTTTCAGCGTAAAAAAATAATATCCATCACAATAAATCCAACCATGATTTGTGTTCTGCCCTAGAACCCTGTAGAGAGAACATTGTTTGATGTATTCGGCCATGGTGTGTGTGCATGTATGTGTGTTGAAATGGTCTCACTGTGTAGCCCACGCTGTCCTGAACTGTTGATCGTCCTGCCTCAGCCTCTTCAGGGCTGGGATTACAGATGCATCACCACACTCAGCAGCAATATGCTTTGGTCACTTACCTTTGTTTTCAGATGTAGTCCTGGTAAGGCAGTCTGCTTTCACTTGTTCATTTTACCTGGTGCTGTAATACTCCACTCTTTGCAAAACATTTTCTGTATCCATTCTCCTAAGGCTGGTGTCTCAGTTAGGGTTTTTATTGCTGTGAAGAGACACCATGACCACGACAACTCTTATAAATGAAAACATTTAATTGAGGGGTTTTGCTTACAGTTTCAGAGGTTCAGTCCATTATCATCATGATGGGGAGCATGGTGGCATGCAGAAAGACATGGTGCTGGAGAAGTAGCTGAGAGTCCTACATCTTGCAGGCAACAGGAAGTTGACTGAGACACTGCGTGGTATCCTGAGCATAGGAATCTTCAAAGCCCACCCCACAGTGACACACCTCCTCCAACAAGGCCATATCCACTCCAACAAAGCTGCACCTCCTCATAGTGCCACTCCCTATGAGATTATGGGGGGCCAGTTACATTCAAACTACCACAGGGGGTATTCAGATATTTCCAGTTTTTTACTAAGACATAAAATGAACGTGTGTGTGTGTGTGTGTGTGTGTGTGTGTGTGTGTGTGCGCATCATTTGTAGGAGATAGAAAAAGGCAGGGAACTAGGGCATGAGGGTCCATGCATTTCTGTTTTACCAGATAAAGTCAAAGTGTGCTTCAACCCATGGTAGTGATTTGCACTTGAGTGCTGGGCATGAGGTTCAACCTTAGGCAGAGACAGCAGCTCCAGCTGACATTCATCCTGAGGCCGGATGGCCTCATGCTCTCCTCTCAGGAAGTCACAGGTGGCCTTGGCACTCAGAGGAGTGTGACCTCCTGCATGCACGCTTTGGCTGCTGCACAGGTTTCTGGCCTTCACGTCTGCTGTAGAGAGCCCAGGGGTGCATTAGCCTGCAGAGAGGAGCCAAGCTACCCGTCACAGCCATCTGCTTTCCCGCAGTCCTCAGACCTGTGGGGTATTCACTGCTCTGTGTCGCCGTGGTCACATACCTGGCAGGAGCGACTTGGGGAGGAACGGTTGCTTTGACTCCTGATTTTCGGACACTTAGTGTGTGTGTCTGGGAAGGCATGGAAGAGGCCATGGCAGTGGGACCACAAGGCAGCAGCTATTAGCATCATGTGGATCAGGAAGCAGAGAGAATGTTCTGGAACCAAGAGTCAGACTCTTACCTTCAAAGGCCCTCTCCCATTAGTCCCCTCCGTCTAAAGGTTCCACAGCCCCCAGATACCATTAAGTACCCAAAATGTGAGACTGTAGGGGGTCATTTCACATTCCAATCAAAATACCCTGGCTGTCCATAAGCATAGGATCTGCTCCCATCCCTGAGAAGTGAGGCCCCCGAGACGTTTCTCCATTGCTCACTCTGACCTGGAATTTTGGCTTCCTGCTCCCCCCAGACTAGACTGTCCCATCCATTTGCTATTACTGGGCTCTGCAGAGTTATAAGCATCAAACTAGAAAAAAAAATATTTGCCTAATAGCATGAAATGTTTTTGTGCCTGTGTGTTCTGACAGCACAAAGTGTTTCAGAGAAGAGGAGGCAAATTTCTTTGAAATTAGGATATTCAAAGTAACTACTCATCTCAGGCCTTTTGATAATGCTTTAAGGAATCTGCTTTGCCCATAAAATCCCATCCCGGCTGCACATGCCATTCTGTTGACATTTATTCCTGTCTTCAGATGGCAGCTTCGCTCACTTTACCTTCTGTAATTCAAACATCAGAATGTTTAAGTCCCTGGGAAATTGTTCTTGTAATATTGTAAAGTGAAAGTCCTTGCCAACGCGTGCTTTTTAGAACAAGTATAAATTTTCAATTTTGGATGAAAGCAACCTTTTCCCTGAGATCTTGTCTGTACTATAAACTACAGGGTCCCCATATCCCCTGCTCTCCCACCCCATCCCCACCTGGAGTCTCTGAGCGGGCCTCAGTTGCCCTGTGTGTTTCCATGATGGGGAACTGCTGGCCCTAGGGCCTGGGTTGGACCTGACAAAGCTTTCCTCCAGGCTGTCTCCAACTGCAGCCCTGGCTGTCATAGCAATCTCTACCCCCAAACCCTGGACTATAGTCTTTATGTGCACGTGTGTGTGTGTGTGTGTGTGTGTGTGTGTGTGTGTGTGTATGTGTGTGTGTGTTTTCAGGAGCATGTGTGTGCATGGTATTTGGAGGCCAGAGGTCCACCTCAGGTGCCTTTCCTCAGGCACGGCCCACCTTGCTTTTTTCCAAAAAATTTTGTAAGAGTCTCAAAGCAAGCCTGAAGCTTGCCAAGGAGGCTGGGCTGGCCAGCCAGTGAGCTGAGGAATCCTATCTGTCTTCGGCTCCCCAGTACTGGGATCACAAGGACACATCACCACGAGAGTGAAGGAGGTAACTCATACAACAACACAGAAATCTCACTCTCTTGTAAAGTGTGTTCTTGCCAGTCCTTAGTCATGTCCCTTCCAGATGATTCCACATCTGTCAGTAAACTGCTCCCTCTGTTTCCTTTTGCGGTGCGCATCAGTGACTTGTCCTGTTGCTGGGATAACACACTTGACAGAGCAGCTTAGGAAGAAGGAAGGGTTGTGGCCTGCAGTCCACCAAGGTGGGGAGGGTGCGTGTGGCCAGGAGGGAGGGTGGGTGTGGCCAGGAGGGAGGGGGAGGGGAGGCTGGTGCTCAGCTCACTTCCTCTGCCCACATTCAGGGTTTTCTCACTTGTTAAACCTCTCCTAGGTAACTCTTAATCCAGCCAAGCTGAGAGAAAAGATGGCCTCCACACAACAACATCCTACCCAACGGCTGAACTGCAATCTAAACACCCAGTTCCCTATCGCTGGATATTTTGCTGTTTACAGTTTTTAAAATTTACAAACAACATAGTAAGAAACACTTCCTTGTGCATAATTCTACAAACAGGCAAGCACAGTGGATCCGGGCTAATGAGTCAAGTGTGTGTGTGCTTGAATTTTCACAGAGATCTGATGCCTTCTGTTGTGGGATATTTGTACACGGTGTGAAGATGTGTCACTGTGATTGGTTTAATGAAGAGCTGAATGGCCAATAGCTAGGCAGGAAGAGGTTAAGTGGGACTTCCAAGGACAGGGAGGACTCGGGGAGGAAGAAGGCAGATTCGCCAGCCAGATGCTGAGGAAGCAGAATGGGCAGTACAGAGTAAAAGTAACTGAGCCACGTAAAAGAACATAGATTAAAAGATATGGGTTGATTTAAGTTATAAGAACTAGTTAGGAACAAGCCTAAGCTAAGGCCCAGCTTTCACAATTAATAAGAAGTCTCTGTGTCATTATTTGAGAGCTGGCTGGCAGGACAGAGAAAGACTCCATCCAGGCTGTCCCAGCTGACACTTCCCACAACCAGGTGGGAGATGTCCCACTGGCCCTCAGATTAGTACTCAGGAAAGATTGGTTCTCAGTTGATCTAGCCATGAATAATTGGGTAATTTCTCTTATTGTGAGTGGAAAGATATGTATATGGGGCGTTTTTGTTTGTTTGTTTGTTTGTTTTTGTTTGTTTGTTTTTGTTTTTTTTGAGACAGGGTTTCTCTGTGTAGTTTTGGTGCCTGTCCTGGATCTCGCTCTGTAGACCAGGCTGGCCTTGAACTCATAGAGATCCGCCTGGCTCTGCCTTCCGAGTGCTGGGATTAAAGGCCTGTGCCACCACCGCCTGGCATATGGGGTGTTTTTAAAAAAATATTTTATTTTTAAATTGCATGTATATGTCTGGATATGTGCCCATGAGTGAAAATGCTGGCAGAGGCCAGAAGAGGGTGCTGGATCCCCTGGAGCTGGAGTTACAGGTTGTTGCAAGCTACCTAATATGGGTGCTGGGAACTGAACTCAGATCCTATACAAAAGCAGTACACAATATTAACCACTGAGCCATCTCTCCAGGCTTCAGATCTGCAACAAAAGGACATGGTGTTCCTGAGAGAAATAGAGAGTCTGGGTCCAGGGCAGGTAGGGAAGATGAGCCTGGAGCACCTCGTAGCATCAGAAGGACAAAACAGATTCAAGGTAGACTCAGGTCACAGGGTCACAGGGGCCAACAGGAATGCTCTCCATGGCCTGAAATGGAACATTCTGAACAGGAAAATTAATAATGTAGTGTTGGATTACAGCCCAAAGGACAAAATACATATACATGAGTTTACAGGGGTATAAATAAATCATTGCACACATGAATAAATGGGACAGAGGGACTAATCTTTCCCATAGAAGAACTCCAAAAATCTATGTGAATGTTTTTCCTTGCAGAAGGCAGAATTTTGTTTTAGAAGATTTATTTATTTATTTGAGACAGGCTTTCACTGGGTAACCCTGGCTGGCTTGGAACTCATTACATAGACCAGGCTGGCCTCAAACTCATAGAGATTTGCCTCTGCCTCCCCAGAGCTGGGATGAAAGGTGTATTCCACCATGCCTGACAAAGATTTATTTTATTTCAAATTTTGTGTGTGTGTGTGATGTGTGTGTATGTGGTGTGTGTGTGTGTGTGTGTGTGTGTGTGTGTGTGTGTGTGTGTATGTGATGTGTGTGTATGTGTATGTGGTGTGTGTGTGTGTGATGTATGTGTACGTGTATGTGGTGTATGTGTGTGTGTGTATGTGTGATGTGTGTGTGTATGTGGTATTGTGTATGTGTGATGTGTGTGTATGTGTATGTGATGTGTGTGTGTGTGTGATGTGTGTGTGTGATGTGTGTGTGTGTGTGTGTGTGTGTGTGTGTGTGTGTGTGTGTGTGTAATGTAGAGGTCAGAAGACAATTTATGGGAGTTGGTTCTTTTCTTACTCCATGTGGGCCCCAGGCTTGAACTCAAGGCTTTGGTGGCTAGTACCTTTACTTGCTCAGTCTGCTCAGGTTCCTACATTGAGTCTTAAATAATGCTATTGAAAAGTTTCTGCACCCCAAAAGCCTCTTCACTGATGCAGCAATCCAAACAAGCCAAAACAGACCAAATTAGAAAAGCCTCAGTTTAGTGGGTAAAGTGTTCCCGAGTGATTCTCCAGCCCCCTCAGAGAGGAGACAGGAAAGAGACTGAGAAACCACTGTCTGTTTTCTAAAGTGCAGTTTAAATACCCTGTGGGAGTGGTCTTGAACATCTCTAGGGGAGGAGCTGTGTTTAGCAGGACTTTCTGAGGGGCAAGGTCTGGGCGAAAGGTGGGGCTTCCACCAGAACATTCCAGACTCTTGGGGTATATCGATGCCAGGGTGCCAGGGGCTGAGGTGGAGCCTCCATCAGAACAACTATTGTTTTCATTTGGGGGAATTCTATGAAATTGTTTTTAGGTGTGTACGTGTCTGTGTGTGTGGTATATAAGTGAGTGTTTTTGTAGGTGTCTGTATGTACACATGTGTGAGCCGGTATGTGGAGGTCAGAAGTTGATACCAGCTATCTTCCTCAGCTGCTTCCCTCCTTGGTTCTTGAGACGGATTCTCACTGAACTGGCCGCTCATCCATCCACAAGGCCGGCTTGCTGGGCTTTCTGCCTGCGTGCTGAGGTTCTGCGTGCCGAGGCTCTGTACTCAGGTCCTCAGGCTTGGGTGGCGGACACTTCACCAACTGAGCCATCTTCCCAGCCCGTTACCAGATTTTTTTAAAAGCTTTTTTTGGTTATGTTTGAAGTCCGTTTCTTGCTCATTGATCTAATTTCCTTTGTTCTTTAAGCAGCGTGAACAATTTGTTTAAAATGCTATACACATAGGGCTCTGCAGGGTGTCAGGGCGGCTCAAGATCCCCTGCCAGGGTGTGGAATCCTGCATCAGTGGAGATGCCCCTGTCCACAAACGTCCTCCGTTAGATCCAGTCTACACCTCAGCCGGGCCCAGAGCACCACAAACGCCCCGTGACTAGTGTGCCCAGTTGCTGTTGACATTAACAAACCAACAGATCCTCTATATGGAGTCCCTCTATCCGAGGGAAGAAAACAGGCTTCTGGTTGGCTGTGCTGAGACTTGATCACGGTCTGTGATCTCTGTCAGAATTTGAATGTAAAATGCTTCCCCTAACCCCCAACTCATGTTTGAGCTCTGGGTCCTCAGCTGGTGGGGCCATTTTGAGAGGTTGTGAAACCTTTGAATGTGTGTCCTAGCTGGTCTTAGGCCTGTAGAGATAGGGCTGGAGGCTTATGGGATGGCGAGACTTCCAGCTGCCAGACTGGGTCTCTCGGCTTCATGACTGAGGATGCTATGTACCTGACCACCTCAAGGTGCCATGTCAGGGAAGTGATCTGCTCCCAAAGCCGTGTCCTCTGCCCATCCCCACCCTTTAATATATTTTTCCCTATATGGTATATGTGGTGTGAGGCAGGGCTCTAACGTTCCTCTTTCATGTTGCCAGTGAACTGTCCTGGCATACCTGCCCTTGCCCTGTGTGTGACGTGCCCATTAGTTCTGGGTGTGTGATTCCATTCCATCTGCCCGCTGTTTGTGCATGGAATCAGGTGTGTGTTCCGGGGCAAGTAGCAGGAAAACCCCAGTTGGTAAGGCTTTAGGTGGATGAGGTCCTCTTTTTCACAAGGCTGTAAGTCCATGGGGACCACTTCCAACATTGGCTCTGCTACAGAATGTGGTTGAATGTGGAATGTGCCCCATAGGCTCAGGTATTTGAACACTTGGTCCCCAGCTGGCGGTGCTCTTTGGGAAGTTACAGAACCTTTAGGAGGTGGAGCCTTGCAGGAGGACATGAGTCACTGGGGCTGAGCTTTGGGGCTTCCTGAGTGTGGGCGCGATGTGACCAAACGGCCTCCTGCTCCTGCCTCCATGCCTTCCCTGCCTGCTGACACATCTTCCCTGCCATGACAGTCCCTCTGGAACCATGAACCAAAATGAGCCCTTTCTCCCTTAAGTTGATCTTGTCAGCATATTTTATCACAGCCGGGAGAGAGTAACTAAGACACTTAACAGTGACAGGAGGGTCCAGACTCTGCTCAGGTCCCACCCACCATCTTCATCATGTCTGTCTCTCCTTGGGTGGCCATTACAGAGTCAGGCTTCATCTCTGTTCTTGGAATGGGAAGCTGGGACTGGTCTGCTGGAGGTGGCTACCTGCGTCTGCTTGTGTCTGTGCAGACTGGCCCTTGGTGGCTTGGTTACTGTCCCGTTGCAGTCCTCTGAGAATATTTTCAGGGACACATGTGCAGGGGAAAGAGAAGCAGAGATAACTAGACCTCCTCCAGGTGACCCGATACCTTAGTACGGAGCTTCTGAACTGGTTGTGGGAGGTGCAGAACACCCAGCCTTCTCTATCGGGGTTGAATGGTGTGTTTAAGCCGTTCCTCACACCCAGTCCTGCAGAGAGATGTAGCTGGGCAGGTGGTGTGACCGTGACATGGGCTGGCTCGCAGAGTCCTCGATAGCGGCTGGTAAACAGCTGACTCTGTCATTCCGTGCATTTGTCCCCTATTACTGCGACCACAAATGACCATGATTGTGGCTTAAATGCGGCACAGATGTGTTCAGCAGCTCTGGAGGGCCAGGTCTGGAGTGGGTCCCCGTGAATGAAAATCAAGGTGGCAACAGGGCTGCCTCTTCCTGGAGGTGGCCCGAGAGTGTGCTTCTTACCGCTCTGGCTTCTGGAGAGTCCCACTCATCTGCCAAGCCAGCCAGGGGCCACCTCCCAAGCTCTTTGTCTGCATGTAGTGTCTCTCTTATAAGAACATTGTAGATATCAGCCCCATACCCAAAAGCCAGGCTAGTCTCCTAGGGCAAGACCTTGATTTTATGCCACAAACTGCAAAGGAAGATCCCATGTATCTGCCAAGTCTTTGTGTGTGTGTGTATGTGTTCATGTATGTGCAGGTATGTGTTCAGTGTGTGTGTTCATGCATGTGCAGGTATGTGTTCAGTGCGTGTGTTCATGTATGTGCAGGTATGTGTTCAGTGTGTGTGTTCATGCATGTGTAGGTATGTGTTCAGTGTATGTGTTCATGCATGTGCAGGTATGTGTTTAGTGTATGTGTTCATGCATGTGCAGGCACATGTGCATGTGGAGCTCAGGACAAGCTCAGGTGCCATTCCTCAGGAGCTGTCCACCTTGCTTTTCGAGGCATGGTCTCTCAGTGACCTGGAGTTCACTCGCTAAGCAAATCTGGCTGGCCAGTAAGCCCCGGGGGTCTGCCTGTCACTGACTCCTCGGGGCTAGGATTGCAAGCCTGTGCCATTGCCTGGCCTTTATGTGGGTTCTGGGGCTCATGCTGGCTCTGTGTGCTTGCACGGCAAACACTTCACAAACAGAACCACCTGCCCAGCCCATCTGAAAAGTCCCTTTTGCACCTAAGGTCACAGACACAGGTATTTCTCTTTGATCCTGGTTAGGGGCCATAGCTGCTTCTTATTTTAAACTTATTTAAGTGTTTTGCCTTCATATATCTATCTATGTACAGTATCATGCCTGATACTGTCAGAGACTAGAAGAGGCCATCGACTCCCCTGAAACTGGAGTTGCAGATGGTTGTGAGCCACCATGTGGGGTGCTGGGAACTGAACGCTGGTCCTCTGGGGTTTTTTTTTGGTTTTTCGAGACAGGGTTTCTCTGTGTAGCCTTGGCTGTCCTGAAACTTGCTCTGTAGACCAGGCTGGCCTTGAACTCACAGAGATCCACCTGACCCTGCCTCCTGAGAGCTGGGATTACAGGCGTGCGCCACCACCGCCCAGCTACACTGGTCCTCTGCAAGAACAAAAAGTACTCTAAACCACAGCACCGTCTCTCCAGCCTCCAGCAGCTGGTTCTTTAGGAGGGAAGAAGGATGATGGGGTCAGACCTGAAACCCTTTCAGGAAGTCCAGGAGTTCATGGAAGCAGGACCAGCTGCATATTAACTCTGCTGCGGACTGGATCTGGGGCTCAAGCTCCTGTCTGAAACCTGCCCAGGCCCCTGGGGGAGGTTTCATACATGCCCTAGCTTGTGTCCATCTGTTATCTTCCTGTGTCAGTAATATAGATTAAAGTATTTCCCTGAGCTGAGTGTGAGCTGAGAGGGGTCAGAGGACCCACCCAAATTCACAACCAGTTGGAAGTGCAGGTGGCCTGGGCATGCTCTCAACTTGCATCTGGCACCTGTAGTCACAGCAACCTGTTGAGAACTGTATTATTTTGTCACTGCTGTGGCCAGGTACCTGGTAAGAAGCAATTTAAGGGAGGAATGATTTGTTTTGGCTCCAGGTTTAAAAGGTTGCTCTTCATCTTGGTGAGAAAGCACAGGGGTGGAAGCTGCTGACTCCATGGTGGGAGCACCAGGAGCCTTGCTCATATCTTGATGGATCAGGAAATAGAAACCTCAGACCAGATTGAGGCTGGGTACACCCATAGTGCCTGTCCACTCAGAAATCCACTTCCTCTAGCAAAGCCTTACCTCCTGAAGTTTCTGAAAGCAGCATCAGCAGGCAGGGACCAAGAGCTCAAACACATGAATCTGTGGATGGAGGATGGCGACACCCATGGCATCTCATGCTCACTCCAAGCTGCTCATGACCACCTGGCCACATGCCACGTGGTGTTGAAGCAGAGTTTTCAGAAGCCTCTCTCAACTGGACAGAAAAGCATTTGAGAAAGAAACCTAAGGGCCAGAGAAAAGGCTCAGCAGAGAAAGGGACTCGCTGCCAGGCCTGATGACTAAGCTCAATCCCTAGGGACCACACAGTTGGAGGAAGAAACTGATCCCAGAAAGTTATCCTCTGACCTCCACATGCTTGCTGTGACATCTGTGCACACACACACACACACACACACACACACACACACACACACACAATGTACATTATAAAAAGAGAGAGAGAGAGATCTTGGGGCTAGAGAGATGACTCAATGGTGAAGAACACTGACTGCTCTTGCAGAAGACCAGAGTTCAATTCCCAGAATCCACACCAGGAAACTCACAACTGCCTATAACCCCAGCTCCAGGGGATCCAAAGCCCTCTTCTGGACTCTGCCAGCAACTGCACCCACACATGCACATACCTTCCACACACATATACACATACTTTAAAAAAAAAAAACCTTTTAAAACTAAATAAAATAAAATAAATAGATGTATTTGGGAACAATTTTAATCACAGGAAATTTAGAATGATACAACAGATCAAAAACAACAGTGTCCATGTTTGTGCCAAGTTCAGAAGCACGGGTCTCTGGTAATTTGGAGAACTGTCAGAGACTGAGGGAGCTTGGTGTATCTGAGAGTTTACACCACACTTGTCTCCTGTTTTAAATAAGCCCTTGAGTCATTGATTTTGATCTGTGATTGCAAGTTGAAATTTCACTAAGTTGGTAAACAGCTCTTGAATATTTAAAAATCACCGTAATTGTACATTTAATGTATCTGAATTATCAGAATCAGGTAAGGACCAGGGAAGATTCTCAAGTCAGATAATTGAAAAACTTAGAAAATGGAATATAATAAATTTTGATTGCAGCTTAAAATGTTTAAAGGAGTTTAATTAACTAAGTAACTACATGGTACAAACATTAATCAAAGCTCCCCTTAAACAAGATGGTTAAAGTTAGCTGCATCTATTCATAGATTAGGATTCTAAAGTTGCCTCTGAAAGCTCAGATGATGGGAGGGGGTGAGGCTCTGTAGTTAAGAGGAACAAAGTTTTCCTTACACAGAGACTGAGGTCTAGAGATTTACTGTTCAAAAATCAGACCTATAGTTAACAATACTGTAGTGTACAGGGCTTGGGCTGTGGCTCAGCGGAGGCTGTGGGCCCAGCGCCATGAAACCAAGACAGAGAGAAGCAACTGTTTCTTTTGGTAAGAGGGGAAGCTCTTCTGTTAAGAGAGCAGAGCTTATGTGAACAGTTCTTAAAATAATAAGCAGGAGAAAAAAAATTCAAGGAGAACCAAATCTTTAAAAGCAATTTTAAAAAATCCCCAACGTTTTCTGGAAAGCCTTTCTTCTTCTTGAAAGCTATCTTCCAGCCTCAAGAGTCTGCAAAGCATCCTCGAAGCTGGACCAGAAAGAGGCTGGGCACAGGCAGGCTCTCCTGCATCACTCTATAGCTCCAGGTTTCTACCACAGTGGCTGAGCCTTCCCTGGGTTTCCCTGAGACTCCCAAGGACTTGTTCCAGGCCGAGCTCTCAGTTAGGTCCATAGGGAGACTAGCCAGTAGCCAACACCTGAGAGGGAAGCATCCTTTGTCCCTTGTCCCAAGTGTGGGGGTGTCACATGGATCTGCTGGCTTTGTTCTCTGGTGGCTGCCTCAGCTGCATCCCTTGGGGGCGATGGCTGTGACTACTGTGAGTCTCTGTGAGTTGCAGAGACCTGACAGTTCTTTCCTTTGCCCATGCTTATAGTCTCCCTTGTAGTGTGTGTGTGGGGTGGGGTGGGGTGGGGTGGGGGGTGGGTGGGTGCTGTGCAACCTCAGCCACGCCAGCATGGTGACTATTGTTACCTGTCACTCCTGGTTGGCTTCATAGTGGTACCTCCGCTTGCCCCCCCCCCCTTGGGCTGTGCCCTTGGCGTGACTGGGAATTGCTGTGTGACTCTGTGATGTCTTAGGTGAGCTAGGAGAGGGAGGCAGACATTTTGTAACCTACAGCCATGCCAATTGTATTAGTTACTTCTTCTACTGTTGTGATAAGAAGCGACTTGGGAAGGAAGGATTTATTTTGGTTTGGTTAAAGAGGTGCAGCCCATCACAGCGGGAAGGCATGGTAGCTGGAACAGATCCAGGCCCTGGCAGCAGGAGCTTGCTCACGTGCAGGTGGGTCAGGAAGCAGAAAGTCAATGGGAGGTAGAGCCAGGCTGTAACCCTGAAGGCCAGTCAGTCTCCCTGTAACCCACTTCCTCCAGCTAAGCCCCACTCCCGGAGGTTCCACAATTGACCACAAACAACATCACCATCTGGCAACCAAGAGTTTAAACAGATGAGTCTGTGGCGGGACCTTTCACATTCAAAATATGTGGGGGTATTGTGTTCCCTAAAATATTGTGTATGCTAATAAACTTATCTGGGGTCAGAGAACAGGACAGCCACAATATTAAACAGAGGTTAGGCAGTGGTAGCATAAGCCTTTAATCCTAGCATTCCAGAGGCAGAAATTCATGTGTTCAAGGATACACCCAAGCATGGTGATCCACACCTTTAATCCCAGAAAGCACGCCTTTAATCCCAGGGAGTGGTGGTAGAAAGCAGAAAGGTATATAAGGCGTGAGGACCAGAAACTAGAGGCATTTGCCCTGGAGAGGCATTTGGCCTGGAGAAGCATTTGGCCTGGTTAAGCTTTCAGGCTTCTAGCAGCAGTTCAGCTGAGACCCATTCTGGATGATGGCTCGGAGCATCCAGTCTGAGGAAACAAGACCAGCTGAGGATCCAGCGAGGTGAGATAGCTGTGGCTTATTCTGTCTCTCTGACCTTCCAGTGTTCACCCCAATAACTGGCCTCGGGTTTGATTTTATTAATAAGACTCTCTAAGACTCATGCTACAAAAATATAACACCGAAACACACAGCTGAGGTTTGCAGTCAACCAGGCATGTCTGCAGACCATTGAGAAGTCTCCCAGAATGCAGTGGGAAACAATCCACAGGAGCATTTGAAAAGGCATCAGGACTGGGCATTCATATATTTTTGAGCTTGTTCTTTTAATCTTCCATTTCTTTCTTTGTATGTGTGGGGAGGTATGTACGTGTGGTGTGTGTACATGAGTGTGCAGATAGGTACACATGCAGGGCCCAGAGGGGGACAGGAGGTGTCTTCCTCTATTATTCTCCATCTCAATGCCTTGAGACAGGGTCTCTTGCTGGCCTGGACGCTAACCATTTTGGTTAGGTTGGCAGGCTTCCAGGATCCTCCTGGTTGTGCCCTCCAATGCTGTGGTTATAGATAAGCAGCCACACCAGGCTTTACACATGGTGATGGACTCAGGACCTCATGCTTGCACAGGAAGCCCTCTTACCCACAAGCCATCTCTCTAACCCTGTGATCCTTTGATATTTAAGGGTTTAGTTCCAAGACACCCCTACGTACCCAAATCCCCGGCTGGCCCAGCACTTTGTGTGAAATGGTGTGGTCTTTGCAAGTAACCCAGTTGTGACACCCCAACTGTGTTATGCTGCTTACATAGTGGTCATGTGAAGAAAACAGATGGGGGCTGGAGAGGTGACTCAGTGATTAAGAGTACATTCAGCTATAGCAAAGACCTGAGTTCAGTTCCCAGCTCACCTTGGCCTATAACTCCAGCTCCAGGGGGAGTCTGACACCCTCTTCTGGGATCCACTGACACTGCACCCCCCAACACACATACATATACACATAATTAAACATTTTTAAATTGATAATAAAAGTAGTCTGTATGTGTTCAGTACAAACACAATTTTTCTTCTGGGTATGTTTTTTTTTCTCGAGACAGGGTTTCTCTGTGTAGTTTTGGAGCCTGTCCTGGATCTCGCTCTGTAGACCAGGCTGGCCTCGAACTCACAGAGATCCACCTGGCTCTGCCTCCCGAGTGCTGGGATTAAAGGCGTGATCGAACCCAGGGCCTTGCGCTTGCTAGGCAAGCACTCTACCACTGAGCTAAATCCCCAACCCGTCTTCCGGGTGTTTTCAACCTGCAGTTGGTTGAATCTAAGGAAGCCGTGAGTACCGAGAGCTGACTGTACTTGATGTGTTACGATAGGAGGAGGGGCTTATATAAACAATAAACAGAATGGTGGTGGAAGTGCTTCGAGATCTTTACATATAAAGACATTGAGTAAAGTAGGTTTCACATCATTGATTATCTGCTGTATGCACAGGCAGTGTTAGATGCTTTGGGAACTGAAAGAGAACCTTGCAGACTGGAGTAGAGGTCAGAAGTGGCCGCCGTGAGTGACAGCAGAGAGAATACTTGTAACTCATATCACAGCCATATACAGAGCTCAATAAGCAAACAGCCTGCAGCCTAGCTGGGAGAAACGGGCAGAAGCAGGCACAAATGGGAGCTGAAATGATTGCTAAGCATGGAGGCAGATGCCCACTCATGAGAAGGGCTGTGTGGTCACAGCACACTGAGATCCAGCCTTCAGCATGGGGTTGGCCAAAGGTACATGCTCTGTTGATGAGGATGAAGGTCAGCAAAAGTCATCAGCTCACACCCTCAATGTAGGCGCTCACCTTCTGAATTAACTGCAAGTACACTCACCTGTGGAAATGTAGGCACTGAGGGGGTGTAAAGGACCAGTGAGTCCATTCATCCTGATCTCCAGTAGTCCTGGGATGTTCTGTTGGGAGAAATGACCAAAGGCCAGTACACTGATGTAAGGAAAGAGGGGAGCTGGGGATGTAGCTAGGTTGGTAGAGTGCATGTCTAGCATGCATGAAGCCCTGGGGTCCGTCTCCAGCACCAAATAAACCAGGCTTGGTTGCAAATGCCTATGATCCCAGCACTGAGGAAGTGGAAGCAGGTGGATCAGAAGTTCATCATCAGCTACACAGCATGTTCAAGACCAGCCTTAGTTACATGAGATCAAGCCCAAACACCCACCCACTAGCTCTATGCATCTAATCTGCAATGAGTCCTGGGAAATACTGTTAGTGGAAATGGGTAGGGGTCAACAAGATGGATCAATGGGTAAAGGAACCTACTGTCTGTAAGTTCAATCTCCAGGACTCACATGGTGGAAAGAGAGAACCAATTCCCTCAGGTTGCCCTCTGACCTCTACGTGGGCACCATGGCACATGCTCACAAACAAATAAATGTAACTAAATGAATTACACATAATAATAAGTTACACATAATAATAATAAAGGCTGGTTCATAAATAATTTTAAATTAAAAGAAATGATCAGGGGCTATGGGTGATTTAAGAAAAGAAAGTGGGCTGGGGGCATGAGTCAATGGTGGAGCACTTACCCAGCAGGCTTAGCTGGGTTCCGGCTCCCCTGGGAGGGAGGGAGGAGGCAAACAACACATGAGCACCTTTAGGTTTTTGTTTTGCTTTGTTCTGTTTTGTTTTTTGAGACAAGGTCTCACTATGTATCTCTAGCTGGTCTGCGCTCCTCTATGTAGACCAGGCTGGTCTCCAACTCACAGAGATCCACCTGCCTCTGTTTCCCTAGTGCTGGAGTAAAGGCGTGCGCCACCTCTGCCTGCTTCATATGCACTTTGAGACAAGGGTGCAGGCAGGGACAGTCTTCTCTGGGGACAGCACCCTGGCAGACGGCCCTGAGAGCCTGCCCCAGGTCTCAGTGAGCCCCTCTGAGCTCTCTAGACTCAGTTTCTTTGTTGAGAACAAATGTCACTGTTCCCTTAAGGACCGAGGTTGCTGGATGCCAGGCTGATAAACCAATCCCCATCCACCACTTGCTGTCCCTTCTTGGGGTTTTGGGGGTTCAGGCTCCATGCTCTGAGCCTCACACATGTCCTGTGCAGGAAGCCACCAGGACCCACAGGAGGGCTCATTCTCTGTACTTCAGTTTCCAGATGCTGAGGCTTAGAGAAGACCAGTCACAGGCTTTGTGTCCCACAGCGACGAGAGAGTTTTCACTCAGGCTATTCCCTGCCGCAGCTCTGCCATATTCTGTCTTATGCAAAGGGTAAAATCAGTACAGCAGGGTCTCCAGCCTTGAGCCTACCTCAGGGGTCCCCAAGCACCGGGCTCCCTCAGGAGTTGTGGTGTTCTCTGTCCCAGTGAGGGGTGCTGCTGGCTGCCCTTCATCTATGTCCCTGACCCAGGAGGCTCTGCAGGGTTCAGGCCTCAGCATGAAGCTGGACAGCGCTGATGAGGCGGTTCCTGTCCCTGAGGGGAGTACAGATCTGATGCAGCTTCAGAGGAGACTCCCTTGGTTCCCCCTGAATTACCCCCATAGAAGGCAAGTTACACAGTTCCCCACAGACACTGGCATCTCCCACTTAGCTATTGTCCCCCACACAGAGAGCCTGGAACCCGACAAGCCAGCACATCAACAGAGAGCTCGGCCTGCTGTCACAGTGATTCTCTTCTCAGTGGAGCCCCAGAAGGAGGGAGGCTGAGAAGGTAGGCCCAGCAAGGGCGGAGGCCAAGAGAGGGAGGTCGAGGCAGGTTGTGGAGTGGAAGCCCCCCACCCCACCCCACCCTGCCCGTGTCCCCCAGGAGGCTGGGGGAGACAGGCTGGAGTTTTAATCACCCTCTGGGCAGCAGGCAAGAGGGAGGCTGGCTCATAAATAGATCGATCAGCAGCAGAGACAGCCCCACGCAGAGCCTTGGGGACAGGCTTTGAACCTCGGCTGGACGTCATTATGGGAGAGCGGAGAGCGGCTGCAGGCCCTGGACAGAGGCTGGAGTCTGAAGTCACTTGCCCTCTGCTGGTGTCTCGCCATCTTTCTGGTCCTGTGTCACAGTCAGAGCAAAGGCTAGTCGTGGGGCTCTGGGCCGTGGCCAGAGTGAGGGAAGGAAACTGGGTCACTGGGAAGGGCACACTGCTGCATTTGCACCTCCATTACTCACCTTTCCTGTGGCTCACTCATTTGTTCCTGCATTCATTCATTCACAAATCCTTGTTGATTCCTTACAAAGATGTATCTGGTACACTCAGCCCCGATTCAAAGGCTAATAACCATCTCCAGCTCTAACCATTCTCAGCTCCAACACACACACACACACACACACACACACACACACACAC
>CABHPR010144431.1:60769-70895 GCA_902168415.1 Peromyscus melanophrys | reverse complement strand
GGAATTACAGGTCCGGACCATCACACCTGGCTACACACGCAATTTATAGTGTGTAAAGTCTGTGGTACTTATTTGAGAAGCCTGCCTTGTGACATCATGTGATTCTCCTTTGTGGGCATTCCTGTATTTAACATACATGAACACGTATCCAGAACCTTCTTTGCTGCAGACTCTGATTGCTATGAGTCCAAGCTGGGGATACTTAAATCTTGTTGACATACACATCCGATGTTTCTTAAATCACTTGGCTCATTTGTCTTGAGATAAGTCACCTGTGAGCTCCTTCTAGCCGATGGAAATAAGGATGGAAGGTCTTGTCTTTGAAGTCTGAAGCGTCTGTGGATGCCTGGCACTTAATGGAACCGTCAGTAAATATTTGTTGAGTAATGAGTGAAAGTCCTGTGAGGGCAGAGATAGTCCGAAGCTGTGTGGAGGTGAAATGGGAGCTAGAGGTTGTAATTTAGCCTAATGCATGCCTCTGAGAATTTACTTCTACCGTGGGAGAACCTCTCTTTTTGTAAAGTTTGTAGTAACCGTTTTTTCTTTTTTCCTTTTTTGTAGTTGATCAGATATTTTTTGGAAACTGAAAAGTACAAAATGCCCAGCCATCAAACAAGCGTCTAAAGTGCTTAGACTCTTCACATCCTTTTTGAAATCACTTGCTGCCAAGATATCAGTACACACTTCAAACAATAGACACAACAGTGACAGCCTGGAAGTTTCTTCCTCCCAGACGACCTCATCATCAAGTGGCCTCACCCACAGCAGCCAACTTCAGCCACACTTGGAGTCAAATATGTCAGCGTGTGAAAATCATGATCCATTACTGAGTGCTGGAAGTAAAACCAGAGACATAAACAGCACTTATGTTATCTCTGCCTGCAAGAAAACAAGAGAGACGCCCGTCACCCCCGACCCCAGCAGACTGACCCTTCAGAGAAGGGCTACGTGGAACAAAGAGTCATCTTTACTTGGTAGTGAATTGGGAGACACGACTAGAAAAACAGCAGATACTAGTCTTAGGTTACAACGTCGGCATGCCAAAACAGATTCTGTGGGGAAGTTGGAAACAACATACACTGTGGGAGGTAACACAGAAAATAAGTGTGCTTCACAGGACACAAGGACAAAAGCAGAGCTTGTGAAGAATGACCCTTCTGTCGGGTTGCCTGTAGTTTCCAAGGAGGACTCAAATGCCGTTGGAGTGATGGTTGGTGAGAAACGCAGAGACTTTGCATTTCCTGCCCCCCGTCCAGCAGATGAAAGGGGGACAGTCAAGAACTCATACAGTAGAGCGCCCATCGGTTCCCAGTGTCAAACTGGCATCGTGAGATCGGGTCACCTCGCCGTGAAACCGACTGAGAGCAAGCTGAATATCCAAGTGTCAGGAGCAGGGAACTCACACCATGGAAACATCGGGAAGGACATTACAAAAAATGTCAGTAAATTTGGAAGCTTAGAAACAAGGACCCCTGTGCAGGGTATTGCAGAACACAGATTGGCACCAAGGCGTGACCTGCCTCCACCTAAAAGCCCGGCAGTAACAACACTGAGGAACAGGATGGTAAGCCCTCAAGTGAAACACAGGCCGAAAAGTTCTCTGCTTGCAAATAAAAGGGAACGATCGCAAGAAAGGACACTCCCTCCAGAAGAGAGAACTGCAGTTCAGAACACCTTTACAGAAGCAGACTCTTTAAAAGTAGAGAATAGTCAGGTGACGGTGGCTGTGCGCGTAAGGCCTTTCAGCAAACGGTATGTATGTGTGTATAGTCAGTGTCCGGCTCTCAGGCCAAGTCAGTTTCGTGTCGTGATGTGGCTTTAATTCCTCTCCGCTTTTAGAAAGCCAGTGTGGTAGTCCTGTGTCTTTAAAGTGGTTGGCGTTTTCTCATGGTGCTGGGAGGTGAGCCCAAGGCCTGGTGCACGCTAGGTAGGTGCTCTACCATTGAGTCACATTTCCAGCCTGCCAGTGTTTAGGCTTAATTGTAGTATATTGATTATGTTTATGATAGACTGCAAAAATTAAAATCTATATTTTGTATCTGAGCTCCTAGATACATTGGTTTTAGAAACTGAGCCGGGCATAATTATACACACCTTTAATTCCAGCATTTGGAGGGTGGAGGCAGGTGGATCTCTGAGTTCAGAGCCAGCCTGGTTTACATGGCAAGTTCCAGGCTAGCCAAGTACAGAGTGAGGCCTGGTCCTAAAGGGTTGTTTCTGAGTGAGTCATTGAATTTTCTAATGCAATCTCCTTTCAAATTCATGACTTGTGGTGGTTGGGAATGTCTACCTTTCCTTTAAAAAGAGCCACAGCAGCTCATAGCTTCCCAAAGAAGGTTCCAGAATGGTGATTGTCAGCAGCCTTGCCTGCCTTTGATACCTAGAGGTGATAAACGCAGAGGCTTTTCGCACTTGGGTTTGATGGCATGGCATGTATCTCTAAAGGTGATTGTGGTGGGGACAGTCACAGGTTAACAAGAAGATTTTTAAAAAGTCAGCTAGGTCTGGAGGCCATGCCTTTAATCCCAGCACTCAGAGGTGGATCCCTAAATTCATGGCCAGCCTGGTTTACAGAGTGAGTTCCAGGACAGCCAGGGCTACACAGAGACATCTTGTCTCAGAAAAAGAAAGAAAGAAAAAGTAGATCTGAAATGGGACTGTGGAATAGAATTCCTTTTAAATATTTTAAGGGGCGACAGTAAACTTGTCACAGGATCAGTAGTCAGTATGACATGTATCTAAGTGACTTGGAAGTGGACATGGTGACCGCTGTTTCAGTGAAGGAACTTAGAGTTTGAACTGAAAGTTCAGAAGTTACAGGTAAGGTGATCTGTTCTATAGCGATCTTTTTAGCAAAAATGGGGTGACAATAGGGGAGAGGAATGCTGGTGAGCTGGTCTGAGAAAGGCAAGAGGCTAACAAGAGCGTCAGAGCCATGAAAGGAAGGGGGGGCCCCCCCGCAGCGCTGGGGTGGGGGCAGGGGACGAACCCACCACGGATGACTACAGCTGAGAGAATCTGGGAAGGCATGGACCAGGAGCCTGGCTGCAGGCTCCTCAGAGAAGCTCTGAGAGCTGGGGGTGGGGCCGGGCAGCGCTCATCAGACTGATGGGACAGATGGTTTGGGGGAGAAGTCCAATGTGAAAGCAGATTCTTGGGGAAAGGAGTGGGAAGGGAGACGAGGCTGACATTTGGGCCAGCCATGGTGTTTTTCTACTGAGTAAGTGGAGATTTCGTGAGTCTGGGAGAGGAGGGTGGACATGAAGACTGGAGATCTTAATGAGGGGATCTCATGCAGGAGGGACCATTGTATCAACAGTGACAAGTATGAGCCAGAAGACACTTCAGATTTAAAATTTCTGTTACTCCGGGTTCATTAAAATGGTATTCATGTTTTATGCCAGCTCTATATAGCTTTTTATCCCCATCCTTTTTTGTAATATAAAAAGACATTTCATGATTTGAATTGAAACATATACATGGAATGGGAACTTTTGAAAATTTTCCATTCAAAACTTTAAAACTTGGTTTTCTGAACAGGGCGTTTGAAATTCCATTTTCCCTTAGTAGCTGCGCTGAAGAGAAAGAGCATACATTTTGGAGACCCACTGACCTTGAATTCCTAATTTTCTACATCAAGCTAAACCCGAAGGAATGATGACCTTAAGCTTCGAGGGGCCTTTCTTGTGTTCTCCGGAGATGGTGTTCATAATCATGATAGGTGTGCTCTGTGTGCTTCTTTTCAAAGAGAGAAGATGGAGAAAGCATCCCAGGTTGTCTTCAGGAGCGGGGAGGAAATAACTGTGGAGCATCCGGAGATGAAACAAACTTACACTTTTGTCTACGATGTTTCATTTTGGTCCTTTGACGATTCCCACCCTGGTTATGCCAGCCAGACAACCGTGTATGAGACGCTGGCAGCGCCACTCCTGCAAAGAGCTCTCGAAGGCTACAACACCTGCCTCTTTGCTTACGGCCAGACCGGCTCTGGAAAGTCCTATACGTAAGTGATAGCGATCATGCAACCATCTGAAAAGGTTTACAGTTACTTTTGTCAGAAGCATCATGGTTGTAGAATAGTTTTTTAATTAATTTTTTCTTGAATTTATTGTGTGTGTGTGTATATCATGTTTGTACATGGGTGCATGTGCCCCGGCATATCTGTGGAGGTCAGAGGAAGCTTTGTGCAGTTGACTCTTTCCTTCTGCCTTATGTACATGGGTTCTGGGAATTGGCCTCAGGTCACCGGGCTTGCCCGCCAAGTGCCTTTTTACCTGCTGAGCCACGTTGCCTGCCGAAGATTATAGTTTTGACATCATATAGATTTGGGCTCAGTCTCATCCGTTATTGTAGACAAGATCTGTATACTTAGGCAGACATTTGAATCTCTAGGCTTTACTTTATATATGAGGTAATTTACCTTATAAATATAATTGTCTCTGTTTTGCTATAACTTATATAATCTTTTCTTAAAATTTTATCTTTTATGTGTATGAGTGTTTTGCCCACATGTATGTCTGTATACCACATGCATACTGGGTGCCTGAGGAGGCCAGAAGAGGGTGTTGGATTCCCTGGAACTGGAGTTACAGATAGTTGTGAGCCATCATATGAGTCCTGGGAATTGAACTCAGGTCCTCTGGAAGAGCAGCCCGTGCTCTTAACCACTGGGCCGTCTCTCCAGCTCTAACTTATATTGCTTTTGTAAACTGAAGTTCAAAGAGGATATTGAGAGAGAGAGAGAGGGGAAAGGAGGGAGAGAGAGAGAGAGAGAGAGAGAGAGAATGAATGAGTGCGTGCATGTGTGCGTGTGTGTGTGTGTGTGTGTGTGTGTGTGTGTGTGTGTATGTATGTGTACGTGCGTACGTGCGTGCGTGCGTGTGTGTGTGTGTGTGTGTGTGTGTGTGTGTGTGTGTGTGTTTACTATGAGAACTGATAGTAAGGCACCTTAGTCTCGTGTTTGGCTGATCAAAAAATTTTAATCTTTCTTGTATGAAATTTAACTTGTATTGGCGAAATTACTAAGGCCACTCCACGTAGTTAAAAGGAGATTTATTTAAAGGCGTAACTCACAAATGAAGGGATAGGTAGATGATGGGTTCTGGAAGAGACGCAGTGCAGTTCGGCGGTGTTCTCTGGAGAACTTTCCTCGGTCTACCTCTCGCGTCCCGGTCCAGGCAACAAGAGAGCGCCGCGCATCCCGATCTCAGGTCTTCAGCCCTCCCTTGGCCCCGCCTTGTAGGCGTGATAGTTACGGAAGCCTCAATGGGGGTTGGAACTTCCAGACCAAAGCTGGAATGGCTACCCACTACAAACTTGTATGAGCAACTGTGAAGTTACTAGGTCAAAACCTGACTAGCAATTTTGGCCATACATAAGTACCTGGTTTTATTAAAGATTTTTTTTTTTTTTTTTTTTTTTTTGGTTTTTCGAGACAGGGTTTCTCTGTGTAGCTTTGCGCCTTTCCTGGAACTCACTTGGTAGCCCAGGCTGGCCTCGAACTCACAGAGATCCGCCTGGCTCTGCCTCCCGAGTGCTGGGATTAAAGGCGTGCGCCACCACCGCCCGGCTAAAGATATTTTAATATAGACTTTAAGTGGAAGGGTTACAGGAAAGATGCTCAGAAGATACCCCAGGTACATAGGTGTGGACATAAGACAAAATGCAGTAGGGTAACTATGGTAATTGTGGTTGATGACAAATTGTATATTTCAGAATAGCTCAGAATTTTGAATATTTTCAGTATAATAAAATTGATAAATACTGAGGTTGTATGTCTAACAATTACTTTGCCCTGCCATTCTACATTGTATTTAGGTATTAAAACATACCACTGTATCCCATCAAGGTGTACAATTACTCTGTGAACTCAAAATCTTAAGACAGTATTAAAAGGAAAGCATCCTGTGAATGGTAGCTATCGGAGTATTTCCTGTGCTGAAGGGGGCAGTCAGAATTTTAATTGACGTCAATGACCGTCTTTGCTTGTACTTTCTCACCGTAACTCTTTCCACTCTGATATTCTCATTTTAAGGACTGAATTGAGGTTTAATGGGGTTAAGTATCTTAGGTGAGGTCATAGGCTAACTCAGCAGTATATAAACTGGGTCTGGTGACTCACACATGTAACCTCAGAACGTGGGAGGGGAGGCAGGATAGTCAGAAGTTCAAAACCTGCCTGGAGTGGAGCTTAGGTAGAGCCTTTGCCTGGAATATGTGAGATTCTAGGTTCAATTCCAGGTCCACCCCGACCGCCAACAAAATAAATTCAAGGTTACATAGTAAGTTTGAGGCCAGTTGGGACCCTGACTTGAGAAGAATAAGATTTAGATGGGGCACATTTAGCTCCAGAGCCTAGACTCTTAGGTATTAGCATGTTCTCTGTTCCCTTCTCAGACCATTTCTCCTAAAAGAATTTAAGATTTCTAAAACTAATCAATGTCGCTTCCTTCTTGTTCATAATATATTTCTAGGATGATGGGACTTAATGAAGAACCAGGAATAATTCCAAGATTTTGTGAAGATCTTTTTGCTCAAGTCGCCAAAAGACAAACCTCAGAGGTATGTTTAAATTCAAATCACGATCGTGCCCGCCCACCGAGACCTGTGACCAGGTCTGAAAGATGGTGTTCTCATCTCCAAATCACCCTTCTTTGGTGTAGTATGGAGAGGAGGGGGAGAAGGTTCCAAATGCAGAAGCAGTTCTTGCTGGTGGGCGTGGTAGAGGTGTGACCTCTGATCCCTCTCCTCTCTGTCTTTTGCTGTTGTGCTTTGTATTGTAGCTCATGCTGCCCTTGAACTCTGAGTCCCTCCTCTCCCCCCCCCCCCCACCTCCCTGGGACTCCAGGTATGCACCCCATGCCTGGCTCCTTTCCTTGCCTCTCTCTTTTGGTGCTGTGTAGTGGCTTACCGGGTGGCGGTTACATGCCCATCTATGTATCTCTGTGGTCAGGTAGGTGCAGAGACTTAGCTGAACACAGCAAGCAACTCTTGGACAGCTTGGCAGAAACAGAAAGCGTAGTGAAGCCAGAGTAGGAACCCAGACTCAGCTTTAAAAGCCAGGCCTTTCTAGCCACACTACAACTGAATGAGTCTGCTGACTTCCTGTTTCACGGCCATTGCTTGCCAATCTAGCGGACCAGCTTTTTGTCAAAGTCAATTGATCATGAGCGTCATCAGGGATATGATGGGAGCAAGCATATGTGCCTTACTAAACCTCTCCTGGAGATTCCATGTCAGTTGCTCCGGAGTTTATAGTTTCTGTACTTGCATAAGGGAAACTGTTATGGTAGATTTGGGGGCAAGAGAGAGAAACAGAAGAGATGGACCAGGGAACAGCCAAGTATAATCAATTACATGCTAAATATATTCAAGCAAATACTGTGTTGTTTGTTACATTGTATTAGTCCTTTTTCTGTTTATTATAACACAATAGCAAAGGTAAATTTGTAAAAATAAAGTTTCTCCCAGTACTGGAATCTGGAGCCCAATATCAAGACGCGGTCATGGTGTAGACCTTCTTACATCATAACATGACAGAGGGTGGGTTAAAGCCATCAATCCTATCATAGGGTCTTATCCCGAGGAACTTACCCATCCCTCACTGCCTCCTAACGGTCTCGCCTCCAGATAGCATGCACATGAGAATCCGGGTTGTTTGGTTATCCCACAGAGTGTGAACTTTTGGGGGATATGGCCAAAGCCCAGCAAACAGGAGAGTGAGTGAACTGGAGACAAGTTTTCCTAGGAGGAAGAACAACTGTGCTTGCTTTTGAAGGGCATATATTGGTTGTTGGCTGGGGAAAAAAAAGCAGGGAAGCCATTCCTAGCAGGGGAAGAGCTGGCACAAGATGAGAATAAGAAAGTGGGGAGCCTCTGGGGGTTTGTAAGTTGTTTACTGTGGTTGAGGAAGTGGAGGGTGGAGGGTGGCAAGAGTTGAAACTAGCGGGGCAGGCAGAAATTGGTTCTTGGGAGACTTTGTAAACCAAGCTTCCAGACATTCTTGGGCCATGGAAAGACTTTAAACAGGGAAATAACAGATTCCTATTTACTATTTTAAAAAAAATCTTGGGCTGGAGAGATGGCTCAGAGGTTAAGAACACTGGCTGCTCTTCCAGAGGACCTGGGTTCAGTTCCCGGCACCCACATGGTGGCTCACAACCATCTTTAATGAGATCTGGTGCCCTCTTCTGGCCTGTAGGCAGAACACTGTATATATAATAAATAAATAAATCTTAAAAAAAAAATCTTTTCATGTGTTTGGGGGGTGGTGGTGCGTGTGTGTGTGTGTGTGTGTGTGTGTGTGTGTGTGTGTGTGTGTATGCATATGTGTGTTTGGGCACATGTGTAAGGGTGCATCATGTATACAGGTGTGTCTGTGTGTGAAGGCCCAAAGTTGGTGTTGGGAATCTTCACTGATGATTCTTCCACATTATCCTTTGATTCAGGGTCTCTCTCTCTTTTTTTAATGTTTTATTTACTTATTTTATGTGCATTGGTGTTTGGCCTGCATGTATGTCTGTATGCTGGTGTCTGATCCCCTGGAACTGGAGTTACAGTTGTGAGCTGCCATGTGGGTGTTGGGAATTGAACCCGGGTCCTCTGGAAGAGCAGCCAGTGCTCTTAACTACTGAGTCATCTCTCCAGCCTGATTTGGGGTGGGGGTGTCCCTTAATCAAACCCAGAGCTTACTGTTTCAGCTATTCTTGCTAGCTGGCTTGTTCCAGGGAAGCCCCCGTCTCTACTTTCTAAGGCTGGAATTATAAATGGACCACCATGACCACGCAGCATTTATATGGGTTTTGGGGATCCAAACTCTGATTCTCTTGCTTGTGCAGCAAACACTTTAACTGCTGAGCCAGCTCTTACTTTAGTTAAGTTTTTGAGACAGGGTTTCTCTGTGAAGCCCTGACTGTCCTGGAACTAGCTCCATAGACCAGGCTGGCCTTGAACTCAGAGATTCCCCTGCCTCTGCCACCCTAACTCTGGGATGAAAGGTGTATACTACCACTTCTGGTAATTTTATATTTAATTAAAAATTTTATATTTAATTTAATAAATCTGGTAACAGATTTCTTTTTTTTTTTTCCCTCGAGACATTTTTCTCTGTATAGTTTTGGTGTCTGTCCTGGATCTCACTCTGTAGCCCAGGCTGGCCTTGAACTCACAGTGATCCGCCTGGCTCTGCCTCCCGAGTACTGGGATTAAAGGAAAAAGTAACAGATTTCTTTATGGCATTTCATATATATTTAGTTTTGAGTGGTCCTCATATTTATTCATATATGAGTAAATATATATATAATATATGTATATATATACATATATATACATATATATATATATATATATATATATATATATATATTCCTGTCTGCAACATGGAGAATGGATTGAAGGGAAATGAGACTAAGATATAAAAGACTGGCTAGGGACTTGGCACTTGAGCTGGACAAAGCATGACAAGGAGCTAAACTGAGGTAGTGACAGCAGCTATTGGCAACAAAGCACACATCTGAGAGACACCATAATAGAACCGGCAAGCTTGGTGAACGTAGGGAATGGAGGGTGCGGAGAGAGCAGTCAGTTTCTGGCTGGATAGCCCGATAGATATTGATGGCATTTGTTGAGAACAGCAAAAGGAAAGAATTAAGTATGTGATGAGTTCTTTCTTCCCTCTGAATGCATGGCTGTCCTGCTTCCTCCCTCCTTCATCCCATCCTTCATAAGTGGAAAGTATGACAAAGGGCTGCACAGAAAGTTAGACTTGAATATGTTATCTTTCAGATTCAAGTCCAAGTTGAGCCGACTTGAGAGAATGTGGAAGCTGTGAGCTTGTGGGGCAGAGTTCTCTATTGACTGCTTAGGATTTAGGGGGCATCATTTGAAAGTCATAGAAATCAAGAAAAGAAGGATGGAGTGAAAGAGGTTTTGTTTTTTCTTTTATGAGACAGGATTTCTCTGTGAAGCCCTGACTGACCTGGAACTAGCTCCATAGACCAGGCTGGCCTTGAACTCACAGAGATCCACCTGCCTCTGCCTCTGCCTCTGCCTCTGCCTCTGCCTCTGCCTCTGCCTCTGCCTCTGCCTCTGCCTCTGCCTCTGCCTCTGCCTCTGCCTCTGCCTCTGC
>CABHPR010144431.1:37991-48024 GCA_902168415.1 Peromyscus melanophrys | reverse complement strand
CACACACACACACACACACACACACACACACACACACACACACACACAGTGTAGACAGACTTTTCTTGTGGGCTGCTAGCTCACAAAAAACGACACTTAAACTTATTAATTATGAAAGCTTGGCCTTAGCTTAGGCTTGTTTCTAACCAGCTCTTATAACTTAAATTAACCCGTATTTTTTAATCTACATTCTTCCACACACTCGTTACCTCATCTCCATTTTGCCCATCCTACTTTTTTGGTGTCTGGCTGGCGACTCCATCTTTCTTCTTCCCTGACCCCTCTGTCCAGAAGTCCCTGCTATACCTTCTGCCTAGCTATTGGCCATTTAATGTTCTGTTCAACCAATCGCTGACACATCTTCACACAGTGTAATGGAATATTCCACAACATTTCCCCCTTTTTGTCTAAATACTAAGGAAAGATTTTAACTCTAACAATGCAAAAGAGAGAGAGGGAAAGAAAAGGATGATGGACTGATTTCATGTCATTTTGGAATAGAGGAGAATTATGAATTCTAGAAACAGTCTACCTGGAATGTCTTAAGAGATGAATGTAAAGCACTCTGCTTATGCTTGTTAGTACTTTACATGTATTACAAAACATTCACTCTGTGTGTAAATGAAATTGAATAATTTTGTTTGCCTAGCACTTAACAGCCAACACGTAGCTCTTCCATGATTTTATAATGAGTGTTCATTTTATATCATTGTCCCTATATGCACTTTATGTTCAACTTCTAATAAACATTAAATAGATAGGTAGCCTGCAGCTTATAATGGTTTTCCTTGAAATTTTTCTACTTTATGGTGGTGTGAAAAATGACAGAAGAAATGACTTCTTGTTTGGGGGGGGGGGGTTCTTTTTTTTTTTATATATTAGTTTGTGTGTGTACATGTTACAGTATGCATGCAGAGGTCTTACATAGAAGGTTACCTTACTCAGGATGACTTCCTCTAGCTCCATCCATTTACAGGCCTATTTCATAATTTCATTTTTCTCATCAGCTGACTAATATTCCGTTGTGTAAATGCACCACATTTTCATTATCCATTCATCTGTTGATGGACATCTAGGCTGTTTCCAATTTCTGACTACTATGAATAAAGCAGCAATGATAATGGGTGTGCAAGCACCTCTGTGGTGGGATGTAGAGTCCTTTGGGTATATGTCCAAGAGTGATATCTATAGCTGGATCTTGAGGTCAGTCTGTTCCAGCTTCCTGAGGATCACCACACTGACTCCCACAGGGACTGTACAAGTTTGCCCTCCCACCAGCAGTGAATAAATGTTTCCCTTTCCTTGCCTCCTTGACAGCTGTGCTTTCATCTGTTTTGTTTGTTTTATTGATCCTGACCATTCTGACTGAAGTGATATGAATCTTAAAGTAGTTTTCATTTGCATCGCCCTGATGGCTAAGGGTGTTAACATTTTGTAGTGTTTGTCAGTCTCAGTGCTTCATCTTTTGAGGGCTCTGCTTAGTTCTGTACCCCTTTTTTAAATTGGTTATTTGTCGTCTTGATGCTCAGTTTTTTGAGTTATTAGCCCTCTATAGGGTATAGGCTGCCACTTTGTCCAGATGAGTGTCCTTGGCAGAACAGAAGCTTCTCACCTTTGTGAGGTCCCATTTACATGTTGTTCCTAATGCCTGTGCTAATGGTGTCCTGTCCAGAAAGTCCTTTCCTGTGCCGATGAGTCCGAGCCTGTTTATCTTCTCACATTCGAGTGTCTGGTTTTGTATTGAGGTCCTTGAACCCTTTGGAGTTGAGTTTTGTGCAGAGTGATAAATACGGATCTCTTTGCATTCTCCTACATACGCACATCCATTGACCAGCATCATCTGTTGGAGATGCTGCCTTTTCTCCAGTGTGGATATTTGTATTCTTTGTCTGCAGTGTATAGAATTATGTCTGGATCTTTATTCTTCTCTGTTGATCAGTGTGTTTCTTTTTATGCTAATACCACGTTGTTTTTATTGCTACAGCTCTGTAGTACAACTTGAGATCTGGGATGGTGACGCCTCCAGAGATTCTTTTATTATTCAGGGTTGTTGTAGCTATTCTGTTTTTCGTATTTGTTTTTGTGTTGTTGTTGTTGTTGTTGTCTGGGGTGTGTGTGTGTGTGTGTGTGTGTGTGTGTGTTTCCATATGAAGTAGAAGATTGTTTTCTTAATTTCTGTGAAGAAGTGTTTTGGAATTTTGATGGGGATTACATTGAATTTATAGGTTGCTCTTGGTAGAATGGCCATTTTCACAATTTATCCCACCAATCCATGCACACTAGAGATCTTTCTGTCTTTTGTCTTCTTCTATTTATTTCTTTAATGTCTTAAAGTTTTTATTATACAACTCTTTTACTTGCTTTGTTAAATATGCGATATTTTCAATCTACTAATGATTTTATTGGCATGTAATCTTAAGTGAAGGAGCATTGGTGTACAACTGGGTAAGAACCACATCTACAGCAGTAGTATATATTTATAATTGGTGTATTGTTGTTTGTTTATTTAGGTTTTTCTTTTTATTAGACAGGCTCTCACTTGGTTCTAGAATAGACTATGTAGCCCAGGATGGCCTTGAACCCACTCAATCCTTCTGCTTCAGCCTTCCAAGTGGCTAACACTATGCCCAGCTTTTAACTGCTTAATTATAATGTTGTTTCTATCTTGAAACTTAAAATGGAGAATATGATTTTTTTTAAGATTTATTTATTTATTATGTATACAATGTTCTGCCTGCATATATGCATGCACACCAGAAGAGGGCACCATTTCTCATTACAGATGGTTGTGAGCCACCATGTGGTTGCTGGGAATTGAACTCAGGACCTCTGGAAGAGCAGCACAAGCTCTTACCCTCTGGGCCATCTTTCCAGCCTGAGAATATGATTGTTTTAATGACTTGAGAAGCTAGGAATAGTGAAATTCATTCTGTGCTAATAAAGATATATTTGAGTCTTATATTCTCTTTTGTACACAGTACAGTACAGAATGTTTATATGTTAATTCATCATTTTCAACATGTATTGGGAACTAACTCCTGCAGGTTATGGTAGCACTGGGAATACAAAGATGATCAAGACATACAGTTTCTTTGCTGTAGTAGCTCACACTCTAAAGGGAAACATCTTACTAAATATTTGATGGTTAATCATGTTTAAAAGCCTATAAACAGTTTATTGCTTTATAAAGCAGTATAGAAAAAAATAAGAGAAGCCAGGAGCATGGGCCAGGCGTAGTAGGGTCCATGCCTTTAATCCCAGCACTTGTGAGACAAAGGCAGGCAGATCTCTGTATGTTTGAGGCCAGTCTGGTCCACATAGCAAGTTTCAGGCCAGCCAAGGCTATCTAGTGAGACCCTGTCTCAAATAATAATAATAATAATAATAATAATAATAATAATAATAATAATAAATTTTTTAAAAGAAATGAAAATATAAGAGAAAAACCAAGTATTTATGAGATGTAAATGGCTTTAATGGTGTCTGAGTGGAGAGTCAGTATTGTGTTGGTTTGGATTTTCTGACAATTACTGCTACTAGGTGGTTATAGAAGAAAAGTCTAATTGTGACTGTTTTCCCTTCTCCTTAAAGGCTATTGAAAGAAAGCCTGGGTGGAAATTCAAAAACAGCAATGATTGCTACCGTCAGTCCTGCGGCCAGCAACATCGAGGAGACACTGAGCACACTTAGATACGCCACCCAAGCCCGTTTGATAGTCAATGTCGCCAAAGTCAACGAAGATATGAATGCAAAGTTAATTAGAGGTGAATATTGTCTCAACTATTACTATTCATGTTTTACAAGTATATGTTTGTGCACACTCTACATGAGTTTGTGTGTGGATGCACATGTGTTTGCATGCTGTGTTGTGGAAGCCCCAGGCTAATGTTGGGAGTCTCCCTAGATTGCTCTCCATCTTTTTCATTGAGATAATATCTTCCAATTGACCCCAAGCTCCCCAATATGTCTAGGCTAGCTAGGCAGCTTGCTTTGGGGAGTTTCCTGTCTCTGCCTTGCAAGTAATAGAACTACAGACAGGCTGCTACTCCCGTTCTTAAGAATGCACAACAAGCATTTTACTAAATGAGTCATCTCCTCAGCCCCTTATTTTCTCAATTACAAAAAATATCGTTCTACAGTTTAGATTTATTAATTTATTAATTCCACTCTTAATATATATGATTCTAAGAAAACTGTTGCTTCCTTTGCCTATTTGCTAATACATCCTGTTATAGACCTGACAGTGATGGAGAGGGTGGATGTTCAGTGAGAAAGAGAAGAAGTAAGATGGGATCAGAAAAAGGTAGAGAAGAGAGTGGGGAGAGGGGGCAGCAAGTGAAGACATCTTTCTCCTGACTAGAAAAGAGTGTAGGTAGAGGGAGTAGCAAGTGGAAACGTCTTTCTCCAGACTAGAAAAGAGTGTGGGTAGAGGGAGCAGCAAGTGGAAACGTCTTTCTCCTGACTAGAAAAGAGTGTGGGTAGAGGGAGCAGCAAGTGGAAACGTCTTTCTCCAGACTTAGCCACTAGTCATGTGTCTTTTATAAATCTTTAGAATTGAAAGCAGAAATTGAAAAGTTAAAAGCTGCTCAGAGAAACAACCGGAATATTGACCCTGAACGGTACAGACTCTGTCGACAAGAGATAACATCCTTAAGGATGAAGCTGCATCAGCAGGAAAGAGACATGGCAGAAATGCAAAGGTGACCACACCCAGAACCGTAACCATGACATGTGTCACTGCAGAACTGTGGGAGGGGAGGGTGGGAGAGAACACTGACTCTTTCTCGCTCCTCTTTCAGAACAGAACAGCTTGCTTTCATTTCAGTTGTCCCTTTTTTGTTTTGTTTTGTTTATCGAGACAGAGTTACTCTGTGTAGCCCTGGCTGTCCTGGAACTCACTCTGTAGACCAGACTGGCCTAGAATTCAGAGATCCACCTGCCTCTGCCTCCTGAGTGCTGGAATTAAAGGCATGCACCACCACCGCCTGGCTAGTTGTCCTATTTAAATGATAGTATCCCACAAGCTTCACAGATGGTCTCTTGATTTTGGTCTTACATAAATGGATGTTTTAACTTCAGTATTTTCTTTTTTGGAAAGGGTATGGAAAGAGAAGTTTGAACAAGCTGAGAAAAGAAAACTTCAAGAGACAAAGGAGTTACAGGTATCATTTCCATTTCCTAAACTAATCCGAAGTAGAAAAAACACAGTGTAAATTTCATTTTTCATCGTTACTGTATAATCACTGTACAAAGAAATACGTAAAGACAGTTAACATAAAGAATTGATAGAGACCAAAGGCTAAAGCTGGGAGATTTGAAAATGCCAACCACAAAGGCACTGTTGGTTTCTTCGGTTCTGGACTGCCCCTGTGCCGGGAATCAGGCCTGTGTACGCCCACCTAAGCGGCTCTCCTGCAGAGGCTGTCCTGTTCGGGTGGCCAGACCAGTGCTGTCTCCCGGACACTGACAAAGCAGCCAAGGTCACAGGTGCTGGGGCCACCACAGTTGGAGTGGCTGGTTCAGCGCCCGGCGTCGTAGAGGTGATTGGCAGCTTGATGACCGGCTGTATCAGGATCCAGTCCCTCAGGCAGTAGCTCTCCTCTTATTCCATCCTGGGATTTGCCCTGTGTGAGGCCAGGGCTCTTCTCGTTGATGGTTACCTTATCCTCTCCACCATGGAGGCTCTGTGGTTTCACCAGCTGGCCCTGCTGCTTCTGGTGCTGCTGTGTGCTGAGCTTTACCACTAAAAACAGAGGAAGAAGAATCAGGATGGGAGCAGCGGAAGGGGATTTGGATCTAGATTGTGATTGCCTGGAGCCTTGGGGTGCGGGGACTGTAGTCATGTGCACCACACCCGATTCAGCTTTCCTTTTCCATGGGTTCTTCTAGTAACAACGTGAGAGGTGGATTAGAAGAGGAGAGGCATTAGGAGCTGCTGGTGTGGTTAAGGCATGAGACAGTGTGAGCTTGGAGTGAGGGCAGTGGTGGTAGTGGAGGAGGTGGGTTCAGGACAAGTGTGGGGAAAGGGATACTTGTCTTCATTATTTTCAATTTTTTAATTATGTGTATATATTATATATATATTTATATATATGGCACTTGGGTCGTCTGGTTTGCACAGCAGCACCTCACTGAGCCATTTCACCAGCCCCAGGATAACTGATTTTAGATGCTGATAGCAACAGAAGTGGAAGACAAGAATGAGTCCCACGTTTTGGAAATGTGGATGTTACCCTGTAAAATTATTAGGCCGCTGAAGTGTGGGGAGGGGAGAGGACAGGTGACTGGGCAATAACAAGATGAGGAATAGAGCCACACATAGGACTCTTAGGAGTGTGATGGTAACAGTCATAGAGAAACCGACAATGAGCAGAGTGTGTACACGCTCGTGCGTACAAGTATTGCATGCTTGGGATTAAAACCAGGGCACTTCACATGCGTGTACTCTACCACTGAACTTTAATCTCCGTGAACCTGTTATGCACTCAGACTCTATAAAGGAACGCCAATATTTAACACAGACCATTCTCTTAAGTGAATTTAATAATTTTGTGGTCAAGACTGTCTTTTTACTTCTGCCAGAAAGCAGGAGTTACGTTTCAAATGGACAACCATTTGCCGAACCTCGTTAATCTCAACGAGGATCCACAGTTGTCAGAGATGCTGCTCTACATGGTAAAAGAAGGAGTAACCACCGTCGGGAAGTACAAGCCAAGCTCAAGCCACGACATCCAGTTATCTGGAGTGCTGATTGCGGACGATCACTGGTACGTTAGTCTCCCGTACTCTCCTGCAAGGCTCTGCCGTGTGTGGTCGGGAGCCTTCTAGGTCTTGTTGATGGGGTATTTGTCTAGATAGGGCGTTCATTTGTGCTCATTCTTCTCAGTTCTTCTCCAACCCTCTCGCTCTTTTCTTTGCTTTTGTTTTTTCTTGGTTTTTTTGAGACAGGGTTTCTCTGTGTAGTCTGGCTGTCATGGAACTCACTCTGTAGACCAGATTGGCCTTGAACTCAGATTCTCTTACATCTGCCTTCTGAGTGCTGGGATTAAAGGTGTGCACCACCATGCCCATCTCAACCCTCTCTTTAAGAGAGGAAAAACGTTGTGAATGTGTTTAATGATAACAAATGAGTACGCTCAATGTAAGGTTCAGCACAATGCTCTGTGGTGTAGTTGGTCTGCTGATTAAAGGGTAATTTCTCTTCTTAGAATTATAGTGGGAGGCATGAAAGTAAACTATCCATCTTATATGGAAGACTTTAGTTGGACTGATACATTTTTTTTTGTTTTATGAGAATTTGTTCACATGAATGGAATGATCTTATTTATATTGTTAGGATAATAGTGTTTATAAACATTTTTGACTTTATGTTGTGTCTTTAAGTTTTATCCATTTCTATTTTAATTCTTAATTTTCACTGCTGTGAAGTATTCCATTATCTGGATTTATCTCAGATCATGGCAGTTTATTTTGATGGTTAGACATCTGAGTAGTTTTTACTTTTTTGCCAACACAATATTCCCATAAGTATTGCCAGTTAAATGGCTGGGTCCTTTTGTGCTGCAGGGAGAGAACTCGGAGACAAGGAAAAGCCTTTCTAGTGCAGGCCTGGGCAGCAGTGAGTGTAACAGCAGGTGGCACCCCGTAGTCTTCTGGCTCCCAGTTAGGATTCAGATAGCGGGACCCTTAGCTCTGTAAGAGTTATAAGTCTTGTGTAGTCCTAGCCCTTGGCCACAGCTGGCATTGCAGCTTCTGGGCAGGCCTAGGCATTGGGATTCCCTAGCCCTTGACCACAGCTGGCATTGCAGCTTCTGGGCAGGTCTAGGTATTGGGATTCCCTAGCCCTTGACAGTGGCCACTGTTAATGGCCCCCGCCTGGGGTGTCTGAACCTCCTGACTCCATAGCTCTCTCAAACTCTCCCAGCAACCAGGGCCTGCAGCATCTCTGGCTCGTTACAGTCTCTTGCCCTTCTTCAGCCTTAGAGCTCTGTCCTCTATATCTCTATCCCCTCCCCTCTTTTCCTGTGAAGACAGGTGTTTGTACCAATCACAGTAGACCTTCAGATGAGTATTTGTGTTTGCACCAATCACAGAGCTGTTTCTGTAGCACCACTCAGCTCTGCTAGGTCACCAGGAGAAGGACTCCCTCACTCCCTGGCTTAGATGAAAATGTTTGCTAGAGTTCACCAAGGTTTTCCACAACAAAAATCTTATACAAATTGTTAGGACCAGTTCTGGCTGAGGCGGCATCTTCAGGAGTGTTCAACCTATTGCTGTGATGAAACACTGTGACCAAGGTGACTTATAAAAGGAAGCACCTGAGGTCTTTCTTACAGTTTCAGAGTTAGCCCATGACTATTGTGTAGGCAGGCAGGCAGGCATGGGGCTAGAGCAGTAGCTAAGAGCTTACATCCTGATTCACAGGCAGCAGGCAGAGAGAGAGGGGGGAGCCAGACTGTGCCTTATGTGGTCTTTTGAAACCTCAAAGCCCACTCCCAGTGACATACCTCCTCCAACAAAGTCTCACCTCCTCCCAATTCTTCCTAAACAAAGTCATACTTCCCCTTAATTCTTCCTAAACAGTCCACCACCTGGAAACCAAACGTTCAAATACATGAGCCTAAAAGGGATCATTCTCATTCAGACCCCACAAGCAGCTATAGCAGTCAGCGGGAACCATCATGTAGTTTTATCGAAGTGTCTATGGAGTGTCCATAATGGCCGGTGCTAGCATAAGGATTAGTCTGGCTGGCTTAGACTGACCATCCTTTTGCTCAAGGCAGCAGGGCAGCAGAGGGGAGTCAGCAGCTGCTAATTAAAGTCTAACTGCCCTGTCTCCTAGCATCTTCCACTTATTACAGGAGGATGAACATCAGGGAAGCTAGGATAAGGAGTTAAAGAACTCGTCAGTGATTCTGTCAGCGCCTTGATGCACTTAACACCTTCCGGGCCCCCGGGGAATGGGGCTTGCCCTTGTTGCCCTCCCTGGTGTTTGTATGTGTCTCCTGATGCAATGGTAGTTCTTCAGGGCAGGTCCCTGGAAAACTGACATACTGACCCGAAGGGTCCTAGGGAAACTGGTAGGAGCTAGGGAGTTCTGAGCTGTGGGAACTATGTGCTGTCTAAGTAGGGTGACATTTTAATTACGCTATGGTATTTTTAAAGTGTAGAAAGCATGTGTAGAGATATTAGGCTCTGGGAAATGTACATGTTCAATCTTACCAAGTACTTTCAGATTGTTTTCCAAAATGATTATCCATTTGTGTTACCCTTGTCACTGAACGTACCTGTTACTCCACATCATTGTCAGCACTTAGGACTGTCAGATTTTTGTTTGTGTAAATTTAGTGAACATAAAGTACTGTCTCATGGATTCATTTTACATGGCCTTGGTTAATGGTGTTGTGCCTCTTTTACTTGCCTGCCTAAGTATGTCCTTTCCCATTTTTTCTTAATGATTTTCAGGAGTTCTTTACATATTCTGGGTTCTAGTATTTTGTGAGTTTTATGTGTTGCAAGCATCTTTTTTCCCTAGTGTTTGAGTCATCTTCGTTGTCTTTGGTATATTGATTAAAGTTCTTTATTTTAGTGCCTGGTACTAATTTTTTCCTTTATATGATTGTTAATTTCGTGTTTTGTTTAAGAAAGAATGTTTCATGTAGACCTAGTGGCATAGACCTATACTTTCTCTGAAGACTGAGGCAGGAGAATTGCAAGTTCAAGGAAAGGCCAACCTGAGCACTTAGTGAGACCCTATCTCAAAAGGAAGTATAAAAAGGAGGGCTGAGGGTATAACTCAATGGTATAATTCTTGCACAGGATCCTGGGTTCAGGGTTGGAGAGATGGCTCAAAGGCTAAAACACTGGCTGCTCTTCTAGAGATCCTGAGTTCAATTCCCAGCAACCACATGGTGGCTCACAACCATCTCTAAATAAATCAATAAATCTTAAAAAAAGAAAAAATCCTGGGTTCAAGTTTCTTTCTTTCTCTCTCTCTCTCTCTCTCTCTCTCTCTCTCTCTCTCTCTCTCTCT